>MWRL01019142.1:0-14106 GCA_002157085.1 Melampsora occidentalis | reverse complement strand
TGGGAAATTGGGAAAAAAATCCGGGACCGTGCCCAAATTCAACTTTGTATCCCCTAACTGTTGTCTAGTGTGATTGTTCCCCAACCTGTTTTCCGTCTTTCCACCTTATTAGGTGTCTTACTATTGTGTCCAGTGTTCAGAGCCGTGACTAAAGCCTGTCTTCTGGCTATTATCGAGACTTCCCAGAGAGATGTCTTGAGTTTCTTTTGGTTATTTACAGCTTATGGATCAATTTTTCACAAATTTGTACATAACATTTCATTTCAGCAGTAACATCAAGACAGTTGATAATTTCTGGGGAGAATAATGAATACAGTTCTGCTAAGCTACAAGGATTACATGTGCTTGTTTGCTACAATGAATTTTGTTCCAAATGTTGATCTTTTTTGAATACCTTAATCCCAGAAGGTTGGATTACCACATTTCTTGAGTTTGACTTGGTATGGTCAGGCCTTGTTGTGTAAATGGACAGCAGTTCCACAAGCAAATCCCAACTCAGCAAGGGTTGGAACATCCAAAGCTGGCAAAAGGGAAGCTTTGTCATCAATGATGTTGAGTTCGTTAAGAAGGGCACAGGTCCTTTGATTGTCTGGGGCAATGTTGGCGAACTCAAGGAACTCTTCAAATGGTTGAGGAGGACTTAACACCAGTGAATTATCACTGTTGTCAGGAATTCAAAAAGTCAACTGGACAGTATCGGCACCATTAATTGCAATTGAGGCTGGTCGGAGATGCGGATAAACCGGAATTCTGGTAGCCTGGGTGGTATCATCTCAGTTACCCCCGATTTGTGTTTGAACAGGTTGAAAAGAGCAAAGATTGTTGGAGCGTTGTCAGTAGACCCATTTACTGCCCGTACTTTTATCGGATGATGTTACCGAAGACTCCTCTAAAGATGAAATCTATGACCTCAAGAATAAATACCCACACTGCCTTTGATTGCCAAACGCCAATACACCGTACTAACTTACAATTTTCAACACTAGATGAGGCTGATTGCTATTGACAGAATAAGATGCTATCAAGTCACTCAGTCACACTTCTATTGTTTATATTTGGTATTACATATGTCTACTTTGTTCAGCCATTGCTGCAATAAAGGATTGATCTGGCAAGTATACACAACAAAAAATCAATATATACATATCAACCCTGTTTGTCTGTTCAACATGTGGTGAACGGTCAAGGTTCCTATTGCGATTGTAAAATCTGCACCTTGATATTGGCACATGTAATTTCAGTGAGACTTAAAGCATAATTTTAGACCACCTACGATCCACCAACAGGTTCAGGATGAGCTGCAATAAAAGACTTTAGCTCTTGGTTCTTTTTGAAGATTGACGTAAATTTGGACAGCAGCTTCCTGAATCTAGATTTGAGGTTATGAGACCAAAATGATAGCTTTGTTTCCAGTCGGATCTCTTTTCTATTGGAGATTTTTTGCAATTCAATGAGGAGAGGGTAGTCAAGTCCATTTTCTTTAACGTATGCTCCAATGTACAACTTGAATCTTCCGCGTGCTTCTAGCGCTTGCTCCTTATTTGAAATTGAACTGTAAGATTGAGTTTCAAGGATTAATGCCTCGTCCTGAGCTTTATTGGCTAGTTTTTTGACCATTTTTTTCGCTGCATCCTTCGGTGAATTTGTCAAAGCACTTGATCGTGAGTTTCCGACGTCCAGGTATGCGTCAGCTGCGATATCTGTCAACGATTTCTTCATGATTTCTTTTGAAGCCACCTGGGTTGCCTCAGGCTCCTCCACACTTTCTTGGAACGAAACGCGCTTAGGTTGATTGACTGCAGTAAGTTTGTCTGTTTTGATCTTGAAAATCAGTTCAAGATAGGTGTATTTTGTTTGAGAAAATACATCGACTGACCATCTTTGGTAACAGGCTTCATTTCGGATGGAGTTACAGTGTATGCCCATATTGAGTTTCTCATGGAGGATACTTCCTTTTCCAGTGGTTCGACTATCGATTCGCGCAAGAAGTCTTTGGTCTTGACCCCATCCTTCAGTCTATTGCCATAAGTACTTCTGTGTTTTTCAAGTTGCGTAGCTAGTTGTTGAATTTTCACGTTGCTTTCACCATCAATGGCTGATTGAAATAAAAGTTGTTCTGTGTAAAGTGCAATATGCGCTAGAAAAGCGAGCTCGTCTTTTTCTTCTCCTTCCTTTTCTGGACTTTTCATCACATTACTAAGAGGGTCTATTTCAATGAAGTCTTCATCTGATTTGTATCTGATAAAATCGTCTGTCAACTCAGAGAAAGGCTTGTAATCCCTGTCCAGGCCTTCCAGGATTTGAATTCGATGAAGTTCCTGGGCTTCGTCTGATGATAAGATGGGGAATGATGCTGATCTTGAAACTGTTTGTTTGATAAAAGACAATAATGATTTCCATCACAGGCGTCAGTACCGAGAGGGGGTTTTGAAGCATACTGAGGAATACTCTTACGAGTAGGAACCGAGTGTAATTTGGACTCCTCCAGCGATGAAGATTCTTGAAAACAAGAGTCCAGAGTAACCGAAAATGATATGTCTTGATCAGAAATTTGCTTCGAAGGAATGAAATACGGACATCCACTTGATACACAATGACTGATTTGGTCTCTTACCTCTATCAAACCCTGGATTGTCCTGCCCCCGTAATCCTTTACCTAAGTCCATCGAAAGATCACCAGCTAAAAGTGTTTTGTCATGATCAAGGATCAGGTTCTCATGTATGAATACTGGTTTGAATGTTTTCTTACCTTTGGGGAGATCAGATAAAGATTCTGCATGACTGTCCTTCGCTAGCCCTCCAATGTTTCTCCCGACGCCAGAGATGGAGTTTCCAAGTTCGAACGCTCTTTTGACTCGTACTTTTTCGAAACGTTTCGGTAGATTCACACCATCTATACGTTTGGCGAAGTGCCATCGCAAGACAACAAACACGTGAGCTTGTATTCAGTCCCGAGAGGATTCATAGGTAGAATAAATGGAAGGTACCTTGCCAATTTTCACGGAGAATATGGGCGTTCTTCTGAGCCTCGTCCCCTTTGAGCTCTTGTGGGCGAGCGAGTTGCGGCCCCATTGGCGAAAATGAGATATGATTTCCTGAAATCGAAATCTATGAACAAGAACATTAGAAGCTTCTATTAAGGATAATTTGACCTTAAGAATACTAAATCTTACCTCATCAGAAAGTAGGGATGACTCCATATTCTTCCAGAGTTCTGAACCCGATGGAAGGAAGGTATCTGATCTCAAATTTGTCCTGATCCGGTCAGGTTGGATAACTATGCCATTCTCGAAAGTTATGATCCTTGATGCCAAGTGGAGTAGGATGACAATGAGTGAAGCGTAAGTTGATTTTCGTCGCATTTCCTTCTATGGATGTCGTCAGGCCCCCTCGAGTGGACGAGCGAATCAACAAACGCGACCTTTGAAGTGTTGAAGTTTTGCAAGACTTTCTGGTTTAAAGTCTTTATTGAAACAAACAAGAACGAAACGCAAGATCGGATTTTGATGCAATGGAAAATGACTTATGTTACAGGAATTTGATGGGCATGATGAAGCGATGTTTGTCAGTTTGTAGTTTGCTTGTAGTTGCGAAAAGATCTTTGTCCAAAAAGATGGAAGAGGTATGAATATGCAGATTGAAAGCCGAAGAGTTCACCGAAGCCCAGATGCGAGCAGCGATACTTCGTTGAGGAAGGCTCCATCAACTTCGGTCTGGTCATATCCCTTCAGCATAGATTCAAACAGCTCATCGACCCCGCTTGTTGTCAGGCGGAGGTCGAAACACGACCTGGAAAGCTCCAAGGAAGGATCTTCAGTCGTCAAATAAAGAGGCCGACTTCCGACGTGAACCAAGCAGTATACCGGCTAATTCTCATCCCGTTCCTTCCGTAATTTCTGCCAACTGTTCCATACGCTGCAGCTTTCTTTTCTGATCTGTCTGGTGAGACGGTGATCATGACTTATCTCCTCATTTTTTGCCTCTGACCTCATAGTAATCCAAAACCCCAGATGAGCCGATTCATCCCAGAGAAGTCAGAGCTCCTACGCTTCAATCACGCTCCCAGGAGTCTATAGAATCTCTCCCAGGTCACCGTCGTGGCCGAGAGATTGTAAGCTAAGTAGTCCTACCTATCAGGGTTGTCTCCAATTTTTATTTGCAAGAACTATCGTCATGGCGGGATTTATTTGGGTGCATGAATTTCCACCTCGGCTTAGACCTGAGATGCGGAATCTCATTTGCCGGCTTTTGTAAAAAGCATTCCAGGCTCTCTTATCCGAGACCGGCGGAGGGGGGCTTGATTAATGGTAAGGGTATGCGCTCAACAGCCGAGTACTTCGTTGAGGCACTTCTCAGATCAGTCACTTCAAGGGCAGTTCGAAAGAAAATGACTTCATACTGGGGAAGTTTTATTCAAAGTGGAAGAATCCATATGAATGCTTTTGTTTCAACCAAATCACGATCAACTGAGACCATCAGACCATTGTATTCAGGTGTATGTTCTCTTGGCCATTAGTCTTCAACGTCAATTGATACAAGCCGAGCCTTCAGAGATCCTAGAGATGGGGCTGAATTTTGAGTCCGATATCAAATGGTGATCACGGCACGTATTTTATGCCTTGAGCAGAAAGCGGCGCCCTGGGGCTGGTCAAACATCATGCAAAACCCCGTCCTCAAAGTGAGATACTACTTCAAGAAAAGGTCTGCTAGCCAGGATTCATGATTGGAAACCAATGTGATAACATAGGTTCAAATACTTGAAAAATGTAAGCAACATGAAAATTAAAGAGCCAACTAGCCAAGCAATAACTTATACCTATCAGCATCCATAACCAATGCTCCCAAAACACTGTCACAACTTCGTTGTAACAAATGCTCAGAAATGCTCCCACATATTCGTATAAACTGCTGATCTCGATTTTTTTATCAATCTCAGTCTCCAGTTTTCCAACCTTTCATCATTGCCAACCTCTCTTTTCGAGTCTTCTAGTTCTCCAGGTCAGCTTGACTTGAGCCTCAAAAGAGCTCGGCCCATGTGCCATCTGCTGACTGGGGCACGCCCTTTCTGAGTCCGACGGCTCGACAGCTACATATGTAGACCTAACCACGCGAGCTGTAAACAATTTCATGACATTTTGTGTGTCACAGTGTGTGTAAAGTAGTGGCGTCATCACGTCGATCACAGTTTACGAACCAACTTCAACTTTCTATCAATCATCATCATCATCATCAAATCAAGAACCTCACTCATACAACAACAATGGCACGAAGATATGACTCTCGTATGTTCCCCTTTTGTCAAACTTACTCAACCTGATTGCTGACGTGGGACGTTTCCAGGAACTACCATCTTTTCACCCGAAGGTCGATTGTACCAGGTTGAATATGCCATGGAAGCTATCAACCATGCCGGTACAGTGATCGGTATCCTCGCCTCCTGTAGTCCACCCTCCGAAGAGACTAAGGCTAGTAGTGGCTCAGAGGATGTAGCAATGACAGACGTATCTCAGACGAAAGAAGAAACCGCTCCAAAGAAAGGAAAGAGAAGGACAGGCGTCGTTTTAGCAGCAGAAAAGAAAGTGACGAGCAAGCTTCTGGAGAAAGAGCAGGGATCGAGTGAAAAGATCTTCTTAATTAACAAGTTGGTCATATTGTCATTTTAGTCTACAGTCTTATCTTCGATCTGGAATTGCGCAATAGCTTGTTGACCGAGTTCATGGTCTTTGCCCAATCCACCCATCAAGCAATCTGGTTTCCGGTGTAGCTGGATACACAGCTGATGCCAACTCCCTAGTCAACTATTCGCGTTCTGTCGCTCAGGTTAGCTCTTCGATCAGTACAATTTTTTGATATATATATATAAAAGTCGCTTGGTCACTCATGCTTGTGGGTCTTGTGCTGCTCATGATATAGAGTCATTTAGTATCATTTGATCAAGATATGCCTGTAGAACAGATGGTCAAACGAGTTTGTGATTTGAAACAAGGCTACACTCAATTTGGAGGTTCGTACTGCTCAAAATCCTAGATGGGACATGGTATGCTTAGCGTGCTGGCCGATCTGCGTCTTTATCGACGAAATGCTCTTCTTCACCTCACAGGTCAACGTCCATTCGGAGTCTCCTTTTTGTTCGCTGGTCACGACCCACATCATCAATTTCAGGTATTATATAGACACTCATTCCTGCGACCTTGAATGTAGGCTCAGTCTGACCCGTCTTCATTTCGTACTCTAGCTATATTCGACTGATCCATCAGGCAATTATGCCGCTTGGAAAGCGACATGTATCGGTAGTGGTAATTCAACCGCTACTTCGCTACTCAGACAAGATTATAAAGATACAATGGACTTGGACGAGGCAATCGTCCTAGCCCTCAAAGTCTTGAGTAAAACCATGGATGCCACCACACTTAGCTCTGATCGGGGTGGGTCATCAATGCCCGCTCTGCCCATCCATACGATACCAATGTTCATCTGAGTTTGTTTTATCCAGTCGAGTTCTCCGTCATCTCCCTAGATGAAGAGACAGGAGCCCCTCATGTTCATATCTATAAGCCAGAAGAAGTGGACGCTCTGTTGAAAGAGCAGGGGTTGACTAAGGTATGTGATTAGCCACCTCTTCGATTTTCTTCATCGGGGCTATTTCCCCCCGTCATCTACGCTACCCAGTCACCACAGCATCAGTCCGATTACGTCTGCTCACAATAGTTGGAGAGCGTACAACAATTCAGTCAGAATTTTAGATTTGACTGACATGTCTTGTATCTTACCAATCTTCTTTGCCGCATCTCTTAGGTCAATGACACGGACACTGCCATGGCGTCTCAATGATTCAAAAATTTGCGGTTTTTCGTATGATGCGCCCACTTTGGTGCAATGTTATAATTCATTTTTAGCCACAAAAACACGATCCTCTTGGCCAGGAGATTTGCAAGTTGAGGATAACATCATACTTGAGAGATCTTGGGTGCCGTACCACAGTAGCTTGTAATCCGAGAGACAAAAATAGCGATCGTTGATTTGTAAATTAGACTACCATGATAACCAATAAGAAGGGGTAGTGCCAAGTGTTAGCTTTGAATACAAACACTCCGTACACCAGATAAATTCTTTTATACTAGTGTGAAGACAGTATGATGGATTGTTGGACATGGAATACAAGTGTGTAGGAGCTCGGGACTTTTCATTGATGTATATGAGGTTGTGTTTCTTGAGCTCTCTACCAAGGCCAATGAAACTGGTATAGGTGTCAAGATCAGCACATTGTGTGACTCTTTCTATGACAATCCATTCATGACATGCAGCAATTGTAGCACATGAAGCCGTGCCGATTTATCAAAGATTTCATCAGGGCAGACAAGAAGAGTACATACAAATCATCTCTTATGTCTATATATTCTGGATGCCTTGAATGATTTGCTTCCATACGGGAAAATCTCCTGAGATCTCACTGGCTCTCACTATGTAAGAATATCGCAACTGGGTACATAGGCCTACATAGGCCCAGTGCCGACGTTCCCAAAGAGTTCATCTCTCGTGAAAGGAAAGAGACACCACGAAAGAGAACACTGTGCAGAAGAGTCTCATTCTACAAGTGACAGGACAGGGTATCAGGCAAACTTAACAAAGTCCATCGCTCCTCGCGAGGCTTCGATTGTTGAGTTTGGGTATCAGGGGTATTGGTGTGGGAGTAAATTTTGAAATCCTCGAGGCTTAAACGAGAAGCTCAAGGGGTATCTTGGATAAGAAGCTTTGCACCCGCCAGAGGAACAAACAGCCACCAAGCTTTGCACTTGGAATTGCGCATCTTCAGTTTGATGCGTTGTTACACGATCTGAAGGATATCAGATTATGGTCAGCAGCAAAGAAAGATAGTTAGCTACCCGCATTTTCCTAAATGAACACTCGTACATCATTTGTCGTAAGTCCATCCCTATCAGAACTTGAAGGTCTTTGGTCCAAGATCAGTGGTCTTCCTCGGGCTTTCGATTATGGACCATCATCAGCTTTCACTGGGAATCCGAAAAGTTGGCTAAGTAGCACGAGATCAATGGTCAGTCAAGTGCAGATTTTGCAGGTCTCCTTGAACACGGATTTGAGTAAATTAATCCGAGTACATGAGTGAGATTGCTGAGCCATTCATATGGAGATCGCTCAATTATCTTCCGGGCTACCAAGGGCCATATCTTCTTCCGCCTTCTTGAGCTTTGGTGCGCTTTCAAGTGATTGATGGGCGGAGACTAGAATGCCATCAGAGGAGTAAGCTCAGCCTCCACCTGCAAGTGTCTTTATTCTAATCCTCTTCGTTATGATTCTGCATCCTCATCTGAACCCAGCTATCCGGAAACTCACGGCGATCAGCATGAGGCTACCAAAAGCAGAGATGAATGTAAGTATTGTAGTTTACATCCCTTGGTCGCGCAGAGCTTCATCTTGCTAATAAGAAGCTTTCGCTGTAGTCACCGTACTAGTATGTCTATCACGGTCTTAAGCTACATTGCCTGAAAATGAAATTCCAGACTTCAATGCTGAGCCAAAGCAGTGCGCTGTTCGAATCTTCCAATAATAAAAAAGTGGTTTAAGGCCAACAGCTTCCTTACACCCGTCTTCCTTCGTCTGGTCTTGTTGTAGCTGATAAGAGGCATACATCAACTCCTTATCGACTTGACTCACTAATATCATTGCTTAGGTGTCGAAGGGCGCAAGTCGGCTAGGTTCAATTGCAGCACAAGATGTCCATTTCTATGACTGAAAACTACGTCCGTCAAACGAAGGCGATCACGGGCTTTTTAGCCATCACTGTAGTCCGTTAGCAATGATGACGAAGACGCTTTCCGACCGTTCCAGCTGACCTCCATCTCTCCATCTCTCTTTGATTGCATCGCAGCCTCTTTGCAGCACACTCGCAGGATGTCTCACCTATCAATTTGTTCATTACATCTCCCAGATCAACCGAGCCCAGTGCATTTCTGCTCTCATCGCCACAGGTACTCTTGCTATAAATCTCCTAGGAATGATTTTTCAAGTCCTTGTTTGAGTCCTTTGCTATACTGAAAAGACTTTTACACAAGTTGATCGATTTTTCATATACGTCTGGCTCTCCAGGTCTTCAGAACATTCACACATCGTGCACTGCTCGAGAATGGACCGATTGATATTCCACAATGGCAACTGATCAGTTTGACTGTCATCAATTAGTGAGTGTCACATCATGTTTCGATCAACCCTCACTCGCATTCTGAGTCTCACGTGAACGGGGGTATCATTTAGCCTCACAGCTACTTTCTCAAGAGTATACTTTGCGCGACTAGCTTCGACTATGTTAAAAAGTCCACGTCCATTCATATGTCTATCGATCCTTCTAGCTATCTCGAGCTCAATAGGAGTCATTCTCACTTGCGTCATGACGTTAAAAATTCATACCACAGTCTTTGATCCACACATCCAAATATCATGGAAGTCTTATCTCTCTCTAATACTTTGGATGGGTACAGCGACAGTGTGGGATGCTTTGATATGTGGCGCGTTACTCTACAATTTTTTAAACTCTGCCAAACGTTGCAGATTTGGGTCATTGGAAGGAAAGGCTTCTTTTGGAATTGCATTAGTCTTTGAGTGTGCAATTCTGCCTTCTTTACATATATTTTGGATATTGTTTTTGAGGATGGATGCGTATGTTTTTGAATTTTACTATAGATCTTTTCTGTTGGCTACTTTCATCATGACTATCGCATTGGTGGCTATCCTGGGTAAGTTCAAATTTCCCTGTATCTACTTCATCATCATCATGAATGTTAAGAGAAATTCTTCTTGGACCGAATCAATGGGATTTTGCAGTGATAAACGCTCGTCTTCGTATTGATCCTGCCAGACTGCATGTGATCAACGTAAGTTTGGAGAGTTTGTGCACAAGGTTCTTTGGAATCTCGACCAGTAAGTTGTGTCTTATGGAAAATAAAGTCAATCAAAGGGTCAAGCTGAAAAAATCTCTCGGTGGCTTTTTTGCTTTAGTGTGTAGTCTTCAACACAAAGTTTATGAGCATTTAAAACTCAGTCAAAGATTAATCCGAAACACTGGACCAATTTTAAATTCAAAAGCCACTTCGAATCCAATCGTTGAAGATGTGGACTTCGTGCCGAATCGTCTTGCATTCACCACTCCGAGAGAGCGAGGATATGTAGAACGTGACGCTGATTTATCTTACATGGGACCACATGTAGGTGAAGCAGGTGATAATATCGCACTAGGAGTGGTTTTTGTCAAGCATGTCCAACACCCACAACGCCAGCATTCATCTGCTTCAGTCATTCATATCTCTGTGATAGACGAGACCACTACCAGTCCTTGTGGAAGTATAGGATGTGTTACGGAAGTTAAGGAAAGTCGTAAAAATTTGGATATGATAATAAGAGAATCTTCCCCCATGAATGAAAAGAATGATAGTTGAACCTCAGCCAATCTTTTTAGCATAAAATCCATCTACTTTTTTCCCTTTGATTGTAATATTTATCCTATATTTGTACGAGGGAAAAGACGTTGGGTACACGCGAAACAAAACGCCATCTCATCAAAATCACTAGATCCGGATTATACTCAAACACGTCGTAACTTCCAAATAGCCACAACCTAACACCTGGAATTACAGAGGCCAAATAGCTCCAGGCTGCCATTGATGGACAAGTTTTCTTTGAATGCACACCAGGGTCACAATTGGACAAAATATTGAAATCGGGTTAATAGAAAATCCTTGTTTTGTCTTACAATCAACGATTTAGATTAGAAGTATATTTTAGTTTAGGTGGGTTCACAAAGAATTTGAGATTGCAATGAAGATATTGCAGGTCATCTTGACTATCTTTCAAAAACAAAACATTGAGAAAAATCATATTTTGATCCCTCTGAAAAGCCTGTTTTGCTCTTCAGGATATACAATTCTTCCGGACCTAGAGGGTGAGCAGTGAAGTTTGGTTTCATCTGAGGGTTTTCAGGACTTCTCCACTTCTCCATCATCTCTTCAATGAAATAACACGTATCCTTCAGCTCAGATTACCTCTCATGCTCCCTGCTTAAATGAAAACAGAATACTTATGGATGTTCGATCATCAGGGAACATCACTTTTTGTAGAGAACTTTATTCATATCCCGTCCGAGACTATTCCAATTCTTATACGTTGTAAGAGTGGCCAACCTTGGCCACCCCAAGATCAGATACTGCCTCTCGGCCGAACCTGATTGAAATAAAAGCAAAGGTCTCTCGACTTTAAATGATAGGGTTCCATAAGTTCTCATCATAGACAGGAGCACTGGGCGTGTGCAACCTGAAGGATCGTGAAGAATGAAAGCGGCTGTTTGAACAGACCAAGCTTCAAAGTCCAGAAGTGTTTCATATTTATCATATCTACATAGAATAAACTGACCCTTCTACGTAGTGCCTGCAAGGCTCTGCAAGGTGTCCTGAGCACGTGTGCAGTCAAATCTAATCTCAATGAGTCATGTGAGCTCTGCAGTGACGAGGGCCGCAGATCTTTGTTTGCCCACGGTGCCGGTCACTTGATGAGCCACGGGGTTTTTCCCCGAGTGTGTGCATACAAGCACCTTAAACCTTCTGAGTTGGTGAGTTAACCAATTCCGTTAAGTTTGACCAACTCCCTCAACATCACCAAAGCTCTGATACTCACAAGGTTAGCCATTTCTTTCTTTCTATCTCACTTTCTGCTCACAGAATTGAGAATCAGGAGCATTAGTTGATTCATTTGGACATGTTCCAAACCACAGATAGCCTTGACTTATCGATTGCGGCCTACAAAGTTATCCAATAGACTTATGACAACGGGCCCAGAGTGAGTGGCACAAGCCCACTTTGATAATCAGGATCACTTTGCTTGGATGATTTCCTTGGAGATGAATGGATCTAGCCCAAGCTTACAATTCCTAGGAAGCTTAGCCTTCCATTTCTCATTCCAGTCACAACCTTATCACCTACACTTTCACTTAACCAACCAATTACTCAAGTCACCTCGATTCATACAACTGCTCAGCCAATACGTGTTGGTCAAGAAGGCGCTTGAAATACCGAACTGAAGACCCGTTCGATATCGATCTCCCCACAGTTCGATTATCATTCAAGAAAGTTGATTATTTGACAAAGACCAACCCGAAATGGAACCTACAGATCAACAATCTGAAACCGAACCATCGACTTTTTTCAATCCACACAAGGATGTCAGCCAATTTCAAAAGACATTGAGCTACCTTTGCTTCTTTATCCTCGGTGCTTGTATTCTCTTGCCATGGAATTCGTTATTGGTATCAACAAGTTACTTCGGATCTAATTTGGTGGGAAGCGAATTTGAATTCAGTTATATGAATTGGGTAGCTGTTATCTTTACATTCTTCAATGTCTCATTCCTCATTCATGCTACACTCAAACAAACCAATGTATGTGCAGATCTTGATTTTCATCTTCACGTCCCTGTAATCAGAATCTAATCTAATTGGTTTATACTCTTTTTATATAGTCGAGTCATACTAGACGAATTTTCTTCTCATTGATCGTGATAATCATTATATCTTTAGCACTTTTATTTTCCACAAGATTCGAGAAAGTTGGACCCAATACTTTCTTTGCTTTCTTGATGATCATCACACTCTTAGAAGCTTTTGGTTCAGCCACACTTCAAAACTCAGTCATCGCAATTTCTTCTTGGTTCGGACCTGATTATCTCCAAGGTATCTTATCTGGACAAGGAGCAAATGGAGCGATTGTCAGCTTACTACAACTTTTAGCATCTTTGAGAGAATTCGAATCAACACCACAAGACGATTTCGGGCCGACTGAACCAAACCACTCTGAAGATGGATCAAGTCCAATCATTCATATCAGTCAAGATAAAATTAGGAATAGTTCTTTTACTTTTTACATTGGTAGTACAATATTTTGCGTGTTTGCTCTACTATCATTCGTGATGTTATGTAGTTTACCATTTTACAAACTAGTGATGAAAACCAACAAGAAGAAGGTCACCTCATCGTCCGAAAGATTATCAATCGAAGGCGAAAGATCAACGGATCAATTACTTCCATCCACTGAATATTCAACCCAAGACCCCTTCCCATCACCCCCAATCAAACCCGTAAACCTTCGCACAGTAGAACCTAAAATCCGATCACTGGGTCTAAGCGTATTCTGGGTATTCTTCGTCACCCTAGCCGTATTTCCCTCAATAACAGGCTCAATAATTTCCATACATTCACCCAACATCACCCCCTCCAAAACTTCCACCTTTTTCCAAAACTGGCACCATCCTTTAATTTTCATTCCATTACATTTCTTATGTTTTAATTGTGGTGATTGGCTAGGAAGGATCATTCCACAGATTTGGTCAAGTTTTTCATTTGGTTTAATCAAAAAGAAAAAAGTTTTATGGATCATGAGTTTCTCTAGGATTATCTTTGTTCCTTTGTTTTTGCTTTGCAATGTAGAGAAGAGTTCGGTTGTTTTATTCAAAAGCGATTTGGGTATGTGATCCATTTCTTTTCTTTGTTACAACCAAAGCTTTTGACTTGTGAAACTAACCTTTGTTTTTTCCCTTTGGTAGCTTATTTTATAATTCTTTCTCTTTTTGCGATTTCCAATGGTTATACTTCATGTCTTTTAATGATAGCAGGGGTAGCAGAACCCAGTTTAGAACCAGAAGAAATAGCTGTAAGTTCTTTTCTTTCAATTTTCATGGTACAAAAGATTCAAACAACTGACGACTTCTGACTCTGATTCGATGATGATAGGTTGCTGCAACTTGTATGTCACTTTATCTTACATCTGGTTTAGCCATGGGAAGTTTTATAAGTTTTGGTGTAAAAGCTTTAACTACTGTATTATGATCTTCAAGACTGAGATCCTCAAGAATGTAGAACCTTATTATCTTGTTACCTCTTGTTCTGCCTTCTAACGGGATTTTTGATGTATTACCTACTACTTATCTATCCAATGATTCCCAGGCATATCTTTTTATCTTACTTATTAGCGGTACTCAAAGTAACTATGTAAGTGTACATATGTACACATACATAGATCAAACATAGATTGAAAATGACATTTTGCCTGC
>MWRL01019112.1:0-11701 GCA_002157085.1 Melampsora occidentalis | reverse complement strand
ACTTTAGTCGATACTCCCGCTCATCCTCGGTTACGTGCTGAAGCGTTGGCTTCTCATCTGGTCAATTCGAATCGAGTTATCTTTGTTGTTGATACTCAGGTTGGACTTAGTGGAAAAGGTCTTCGGGATACCGGCGAGTTAGTGATACCCAATCAAAGTCATGTGTTTGCTCGAGAACTGACTGAATTGAACTTTTGGAATCTCAACTTGATACTAGTTCTCTTAATCTCGTACTTTCATATCTTTTACTATTATCTTACCAGCGATCAAACATTCAGTTACCCAAACTCGCGATTTACCTTAACTCATCCGCGCCGAGTTCAAAGATAAGCTTACAGCCTGATCACACTGAAAAGACGATTCCAAAAATCAATGCAGCATTGAATAAAGAGCTCAATCGACGTAGGATCGGATCTACCACTAGTGGGGCTACTCCTTCGTTTTACATGTCATCAGCCTCCGCTCGACTGGAAGCCATAGACGCGATCCCAGCTACCCAACAACAAACGTTTTGGAGCGCGTTCACTCGTTTGTTCAAACCAGAAAGTATCAAAGGTTTATCTCGAACTGGAAACTCAGAATCGTATAGCTTACCAGATGAGGAAGGGGAATTGATGAGACTACTGGATGACGAAGAAGATCAAATGATTGGGGTAGATAAAAGCCTTAACGGATTTGAACGGTATGAAAAACTTTCTGGTCACCAGATCCAATGGATCATGAGTACACCTAGTGACCCACATGGTTTGAAGGGAATCTGGACATGGCTAAAGGAAACTTGAGTAATTGTAAAATTTATAAGATGAGGCCTCTTCCAGTTGATTGGTGTACATAGCTAGATCCGATGAGGTTAATGCAGAAGGGTGACAAGACTCATGTGTGTTGTTCATTGGGGTACAAAACCTACCAGGCCCCCACAGTAGTAAAATAAGTAAAATTCTCTGTAAACGATGACTCTTTGGGAGCGCGGCAATCATGCTTATCAGAGGGACTTGTAGATAAGCTTGGTTTGGTTCACAGTCCCACAGAAAAAGTCATGTGAGCCAGCTTAAAATATATTATACACCCACTGTGCCAGGCAATATTTTTGTGGGCACTGAGATGTGAAAGGGGCTAAGAATATCTGCACCATATGTGGGGCTTATGTTGAGCTTGAGTTGTGAGAAAGACACAGAGTAATTGAAACCCAACTGCGTACATCATTAAACTGTGGCATTGAAACATTTTGTAAGTATATACCCAAAGGTGTAAACCAAGATAACCTGGTTGTATTGTAAGAGCGGGCTGGTAAGGAGTACAATCTGATGCAAAGTCTAAAGTATATCATAATACTATTTCTTTTGCTTCTTAGCAGGTCGTTCCTCGCTGGATTCACAGAACAATATGAATGGATAAAGTTATGAGCACTTGGTTCGATATGAGGGAGTAGAAAGGATAGGATTCTGTTGAGAAAGATGTCACACCTATCTGCCCGTGTCTTTTTCTCTGGTGCTTCATCTTCATCCGAGTCTGAGTCTGAGCCTAGGTAGACGGATTTCAATAGATTAGGAAATTAATCTGAATCAAGTAGACCGGATCAAATTCATACGAACCTCCATAGTTCGAATCAAACTCCTCCGCCACATCTGAATCCTCGGAATCTCCCTTGAAACTTTCATCGTCTGTGAAAAGTCCAGGTCAGTTCTTCCGGTCATGTTGAGGGTATCAGATTGCGAAAGCTGACCTGATTCATCATCTTCATCATCCCCACCACGAGCAGCTTTCTTTTCACCTTTCCGACTATCATCCGCACTATCCTCATCCATCTGCTCATCTTCATCATCTGAAAGCGCTACAGCAGTTGCAGTCATTACGTCCTCATTCATCTCATTCAACACTTTCTTTCCCTTTCCTTTGAAATATTCATCAATCACTGTATGTTCCTCTTTACTTAGACTTGAAAATTGTAGATCGACCTCATCTTTCTTTTTTAACACAAGATCAAATGTTCGACCGGATTGTAAAGCTCCACCTACTCTTGCAAATTTGACTGAATGAAGATCGGAAAGTGCAACAAGCAGTGGTTGTTTGGAAATGAAGAGGATATATTTGTCGAGGAAATACACAAGACCCTCGTTAGTCTTCATACTACATTTGACGGCGGTTTGTCCAGTAACACTGAAATCGGAAATTAAGTTTGATTAGAAAATTCGTGTAGCATATTATCAAGCTCAGGTGACGGACCTTGTGAAATTTTGTGGGAATATGATCTTTTTCCTCGCTAGTCCTTTGAAGATGATAGATACGACTTCATGGGCTTGTCCTTCCACCTTGTTATGTTCTTGTTGAAAGGTAGATGTCAAGGTTTCACTGTAATAGAGCATAGCAAGCTGAGATCAGACAGTCCGATATTAAAGAATATCGAATTCACGTACTCGTCGAGATTCAGTTCAGCATCCATCTCCTCATCCTTAGCAAATTGCATGACTAAAAATGGATACCGAGTTTGACCTTGTCGTATTGGTGGATCAAGGTGTACCTGCAGTAAAGAAATTATAGAGCGCCATAATCCCGTCAAACTACAATCTCATAAACCGAAATAGTTTCGATTGTAAACAGTTTCCTTACCACAAAGTTGAAATGAATGTCATCGGGTTTAGGCAAAAGAAAAAGACGTAGAATACTCGAATATAACACTTTATAATCATAAGTTTTACCACGTAAACGAAGGAAATCGGAGTACATATCAATATCGTATCGTCCACGAGGTGTTGTACAAAGCACGTCAGGAAATGTGACAATTCCTTCTCCTTGAACCCGACCGATTTCTGCTTTCTCCATCACCATATCATGAAGGGCTTGAGCAGCACTCATCCCCTCTCCATCACCCGTATCATCTAAGTCACTACCAGCATTCGTTCCATTCTCTGCTGCATTGTTCGAAGATGCATTTCCTGGCACATATAATCTTAACTCTACCAGTTGATCTGTGACGGTTTTTCTGGCATTCTTGCTTGATCCTGAAAGTGCATCGGCTTTGGGTTGTAAGACTGATTGATCTAGAAATTCGAGTGCTACTTCTGTTTTGGTGATCGAAGCATTATGTACATATGCCAATGGTACCTCGAAGGCTGGCTTTCCAGCTACCATAAAAGCTAAATCGGAAGCTACAAACATAATGATGTTACTAACAGTCTCCCAACACAAAATCAAATGGAATCACCTTGAACATCTGCTTTGCCCCAATTCCATCCTCGTAAGCTCATATCCTTTGTTTCCAATGCAACATGAAAATGCTGTTTTAAAAGGTTGGCGAGTTTATCATGATCCTGTTGTTTGAATTCGAAAGTCTCAGATCATATTCATATCATAGATCAAAGTTTTATTTCTTCATACATCAGCTCGGAATCCATCGAAAGTCGTCCTTCGGCGATCTCCAATCTTGATATCTGAACGATCTCGGTTCAGTCCAATTCGAAGCTGATAACCCCTTGCAACTCTGAAAGATACACAATTATCATGATGTAAGAAAGAGTCCATATTTCATTCATAATCGTAAGACGAACTTGATCCACTGAACCCATTTGATCTCATCCTTTGATGTCACTACTGGACTCGAATCAGCCGGTTTCCAACCCAATCCACTCGCGGCAATTCTTAACTCTATCAAAAAGTTAACTTGTATCAGTCTGAAGTGATAAATTGAAGTAAATGAAGTCGAACTAACTTCCAGGAATGGGACTTAACCCTCGAAAGATATTTTCAAAGTCGGTAATAGCGGCAGTCATATTGGAAAAAGTATAAAAGGTGAAGTGACTTCAGATTGACGACGCGAACAAGCGGGCGCGTCCTGAAGTTCAGGCGGGATCGGGTAGTCCTCGGTACTGCTGTGGCCACGGTCCGATCTGATCACATGTGACAAGTGTCATTCAGCTGTCCAGGCGCTTCAATTTCACTCAAAACTTGACTCCAAAATGTCTGCAAACCCACATCTGGCCGCCTCCCTTATAGATACATTCCCTTGTTCCCATCAGCCAGTGTGTAGGATGAGGTAGGATGTATTTTCCTGAACTGTATCAAGTTTTATCCCTTTTTGCAGATCTTTGTCTAATTTTCTTGATTCGAAGTACGACTTCATGCTTTTAAGGAAGCTTCCCACTCAGATAAGTACGTCACTGAAGGGAAATCTATACTATCCATCTCTTGGAATTGATGCATCATGGCAATTTGATCCAATGTTTGCAAGCCAAAATTCCCTTGATGAATTACAGGCCAGCCTGCAATACTCTTTTCCAATTCTACTTACCAAGGTTCTGCTTCCCAAGCAAAATTCTGGCTTTCATGAGCCCAAGGATTCACAGTTGCGCGAGGAAGCTTGGGGATCTATGATGACTCTAGATAACACGAAAGGTAGGCCTTCAGTGTCACTCCAACACAGCTCAGATGCACACTTTCAGGATGAAGGTTGATCAAAGGAAAACTCTCGTAGTTATAACGCAGCCAATGAAAATATCGGAATTTGGGTGGCATTACAGGAGCAGAATAGCGGGAAATGGGGAGAGGGATGGTATCGGTACAGATCCGGCGTCAGCCATTATTTTTCAACAAGAAGACCTTCTGTGTACATTAGCACAAGACTGTTTGACCATCTATTGTATATTCCACTGATGACAACAATCTCACATCTAAGAGCCAACAAGGATCAAAAATTAGGTTGAATCGTAAGCACAAGGGGTTAAAGGATTGAACTCACGAAATCATCATCATAGTCGTCATCGAGAGCTTGATCATACACCTCTAGGTCAGCCATGGCGCCACGTCCACCTTTGACTCCTGCGCTCGCACCTGTTCCTACCACACCACCTAAGGTAGGTTTAACTTTACCTTTGCCACCTTTCTTGGCATCACGAGCTATCCGCTGCTTCTCGTTGGCTATTGTGGTGAGTGCGGAAGCAGCCTTTCTGGCATGGACATCGCTGATGGGAGCGGCTAATTGACGTATAAAATGTTCCAAGAAACTAAAGCAACGAAGATATATGAATCACACAATGAGCTGATTGCCTCGCTTCAAATTGGTTTATGGAGGGCTTACGTAGGATACAGGGCTTTTGAGCCATGTTTAGATATTATCATCTTGGATAAAGCTGTTGACATAGCCTCAAAATCCTCCTTGGTTTTGGGGTTCATCTTCATCGGGTCTTCACTACTGGCTGGTAATTGCAAAATAACGGAAAGAAAGTATATACTTAGCTAAATGGTTTAACATCAAAGATGACAATTGAGACAAAACGGAATTTCGCTTGATCTGACGAACACGATATAACAGCATCACCAAAAAGTCCTCTTGCATTCTCCATGTCAGCCTCGACCGTTCTCTGTTGTTCACGCCTCTTCCTCAAGATCGGATCGGCGTCTTCCTCAGCCTTCGCTTGGAGCTCAGCAAGTCGAGCAGCCTCCTCGGCCTCCTTTTCAGCGATTTTCATTTTAGTGATGCCCTTATTACGAACCGGCCCTTTAGGTTTTGTCGCCTCTGGCTTTTTCTCGCTATCAGAATCTTCCGACGCTTCCCAATCGTCCTTCACATCTTCATCCGCGTCCTCATCCGCCCATTTGTTAGTTTTCACAGTAGTTGTGATTGGAATCACCGGTAAGGAGCTCTTCTGGTTTTCGTTATCGCTAGCATCTTGAAAGGAGTAAACAAGTAAAATCAGAGACGCTGTCGACGTAGAATGACTATCTCAGATGCGTTCGGCGGTCCTCTTACCCCAATCGCTCATCTTGATGTCTTGGTCCGGATGTTGAATGTATATGGGCAAGTCCTGGTGATGATTTTTTGAGGAGTTTGTTTGAAAGTCAAGATATGGAGGGGTAAATCGAAGAGTTCGGCGCAGTAAGAACTCAAATTTATCAAAAGAAGATGAGTAATTCGACAGCCCGGCTGAGCCCCGGCTCCCTTCCAATCAAGGCTGTTGATCCCGAGCTGAGCACGGGTGCACCTCCCGAGTCCGAGGCGGAAAAGTGGACCGACCATGGCTCATCGGGAGCAGCCCGGAGGGCCGGGGCACGCTGTGTGCCCCTGTGACAGCTAAAGGTAATCACTAGATTGACTTATTTGAGTCCTGCCAAGGCTGTTTTTCAAGAGCAACTTTTTGGAAGCTGGAAGAATTTGCACTTTCCAGAGGCACGCAATCAAGACCCCAGACTTACAAAGTCCCTTGCCAAAGGCCCAAGGAAGTTTGTCAAGACCCCCTGGTCTAAGCTAGATATCATGAGGAGGCCTATGTGAGAAAGAAAATTGGACTCTGTAGTCTCTTCCTGTTATGAAAACTGAGGTTCAATGGTTACTGAGGTCCTGGCCAAGCCCAGATCATATCTAGAGCTGGGGTGATGGGCTGAGGCAAAGGGAGTAAGTGTGAGGAGCAGAGCTGAGCAATGTGGCATGGACCACTCAACTGTCTGAAGATTCACACAATGTGTATGTGATCAATTAGTTCCCTTAACACCCCTTAGAAAATCCACGCAGACTTGCTTGAACATTGATTGATATATTCTACATGGTATCAGGAGGGCTCAGGTTGAAAAAGCACTAAGTTATGTCTCAGTCAAGATCCTGCATACAAACTACCAAGTTGACATCTGTGACATCATTGTTTTACAAAACAGTAAGTTTGAAATCTCATCTGAAAGCTATCCTGGCTCATTGGGACCTCTCTATTCATGATACATGATAAGAGCCTGAAGTAAGTTCACAATGAAGATATTTGGCTTGCAATTATAATATCATTTCTCCTTTGGAGCCATCATGCGCTGGCATCACAATGTCCCTGTTGTCTTACTAATACGCCTTCCACAGCTTCCCCCATTTCAATTTTTGGCATTGGGTTGTGTTGTTCTTCAGGAACCGTTGGACACCTTGAGTTGCTTTATTTAAGTGTGTCTGAAGGACATATTCACATGTCTGAACTTTCTGCATCTCACATCTCTGTGTGAAAGTCCAACACAATTTATGTTGTCATTGTCAACTTCACTCCAGAACAGCCATACAACTTGGACATTTGTCACATGCAGGTGTGTACCTAACCCTTTCTTTTCAGACCCCTCTGATGTGCACCTCATCTATATAACAAATTCAAAGGTTTCCATCCTGGATGCAAACAGTAACCATTCAGATTTCTCAAAGGTGAATAGGTAAAGTAGAAAGAAGTCAAGTTGAAGATCAGTGTCAATCAAGTTAACATGTCAGATGGGATACATTTACACATTCCATGTAGGTCAAGTGTATGTCAAGAACTCAGGACAGAACACAAAGAGCTATAGATTCAATCTTTGATACCTCAATCCTAGAATCAAATCACAAATCAATTCTTGTTTCATTTGCATTGATGGAGTTGGATATGTAACAAAGCCCATTAGAAGTACTTAAGGAACTCATCACCAGATGCTTGTACATATGTATTTTGTCTTCCTCAAGAGACTACATATTGATCAAGAATCTACCAGAAAATTTGTGTTAGTGTTCAATTTCTGACGTGGATAGGACTGTAGTAGTGAGTGAAGCGTCTTTTGGTGAACCATTATCATTACTGTTTGTGAGCTCAATATCTAGTTTGTCACATTCCATAGTTTCAATACCAGTGTACTTCTAGGCTACCCTTACTGGCAGTATTCTGAAAGCTCAGAACAATATTGAATGTGACTACAAATCAAATTGAGATTTGTGGTTCTTGGCAATGGGATTAAACTAAAACAAGAATGGAATGGAAAAAATAAACCCTTGCAACCTAAGATTGTAGATGATACAAATAATCTTTCATCACATCTATCTGGACCGTATGTAAACCCAAAAAGGAAACATCACATTATTACACACAACAAGCTGACAAGATCTGATAGTCTAGTATTGGATGATTCGGTTTACAAAGATGCAAAAAAACAATGCAAAGTACCATCAAAGTATAACAAAACAACTCCACAAACACTCATCACAACGACTACCTCTATGATGGAAACACCCATCCATACATATATGAAGAAGAAAGGAAACCACAGAGCAAGAAATGAACAAGGTGTATAAGTGGATCAGCCATACCTGAAGAAAGTACTGATCGAGGGTGAGGGTGGTGTATCTTTCGGCACTGCCGGTACAGTTTGTGAGCTACTTGAACTGACAGAAGCTGGTCTTGACGGTTTGGCGGATGTGGTAGAATTGCCAAACAGAAAGGAACTGAAAGTTGTTGCCAATGACGCCCGTGCGGGCGGTTGACCTGCCAAATCGTTTTCTAGAAAAATATGTCAAAGGTCAATACAGTGAGGATATGTCAGGGAGACGAACCGATCGTGATTAAATGCAACGAAGGGTTTCATACCTTTTTCACTATTAGAGGTACTGGCAGTGGCATCAACAGGTTCTGGCGAAGGTGATATTTTGGGAAGTTGGTCTTCCACCCCACCTGGAGCAGAGGGTGTGGCGTTGTTTGCAGTTCCAAGTTTGTCTCGGTATTCTGCCTGCCTCTTGGCAATGTCAGTTTTAATACTTGTTGCCAGCCGCCATACACTCTCTGAGCCTTTTGAAATAGTCTCGTCCAGTTTTAGATCCTTGAAACTATGCGTGAGCCTGATCCCCACGTCTTCAACGACTGAGACACGACCTTCACATGGATGGCGAGGATCGATAAGATCAAAGATGACGCTAACAAACGCAGATAAACGTGTCGCGATCGTGTCAGCCAGATCAATTGGCACGATCCAGGGTTTTCAAGAGTAGAAGTGTCAATGACACATACCTATCTGTGTTGCGATCCCATAGCTGGAATGCGCAGGTGGTCTTGAAGCTATGGATAAACTGATCATTAAACGCGGCTACGCTGGCACTTGCGGAATCTGAATTGCAATGTCAGAAATTCATCAGCATCACCGCGGAAAGTGGCAATCGTGATTGATGTATATCACGAACCGCTATTGGCCAACATGACACTGGGCCCCTTTGTATTCTCGCAGTAATCAGAGAATTTGATCACTGAGAGCGCCTGCCAAATTGAAATTGAAACTGTGTTTAATGATATTGAGTATCACCCTGGAAAGCTCATAATAAAAGGGCACCCACAGAACAGACATAATTCTAAGTGAAAGGGCCAAAAGATTAGCTATGAAGCACTCAAGCAATACATCGTCGAAGATCAATGCACCTCAAATTCCCGCCTTAGATAGTCATCACTTCCAACAAATCTGTACGTGGACAAGATAGGTATGAACAGTCAGTCTGACTTCGAGAGCGACAAATATCAGACGACGTCATTCTCACTTATTTCCTATGGGTCTGGAGGGATCTTCGGGGTTCCATGACGAGTCTACAGCGGCTATGAGCTTAAAAACAGACTTGACGTTAATCTGCCGATGATAATGCTGACGATTAAAAACAAGAGATCAAACCTCGTCCATCCATTTCCTATCTGCCGGTGTCAGAGCTACCAAGCTGGCAAGTTTTGGATCCTTGAATTCAAGTGTGGCAAGCTCAATCTAAACATAAGCACCTCCACCGGGAACAAGGTATCAGAACAGCATACACGACAATGATCTCCTGCAATGACGTAAGTAGGGCGACGCACATTGGCAATAGCATCAATATGACAATCGCGTTGCTGTTGGAAGATTGTATTTGTAGTACCGACTAAAAATGTCGAGGCCTTCAACATATCGATTTGCTGCAGGGGTAGATATGGTTGAAAAAAGGAATCCTAATGATAAAGAAGTATATCAATGACGTTGAACTTGATTGCATACAAGCCGGCTAGCACAGGAGCGTGAAACGACGCACGTACTTGGCCAAAGATATCCAATGGTAGTCCAAAATATCGTAACAGACTCTGTCGGTCGGAAGTTTGTAGTGAGCTAGGTCGAGACATATGCTGAGCACGTTCCGCCAGCATGGGTGAACCTGAATCTTCCAAATTGACCAGTAGACCTTTTGTGACATATAAAGTGTGGGCTTAGTCTACAATGATGGGGAAAGCCAATGGTGTAGTTCTTACAAGGTAATAGGGAGACCTTTAAGATTGAATCGAAACAGCGGAAGAGGGACACATTAGCAGCATACTCAGGCGTAGCGAACAAATGACATACCAAAGAGTATTGATAGGTACATAGACTCTCCACTGGATGCCCATAAAACATGATCTAAAATGTCGCGGATCGAAGTCAGCCGTGTACAAAACGGGGAATTACTGTTAGTAAGCAGACTCGCCCTTCGTTGGAGCATCAAAAGCTTGACCAATTGCAACGTCTTGAGCCGAAAGTGATGGATTAACTCCCGCAAGCTGATGGAGGCAAAAAATCATCAGAGTGTGAAAGGAGACAAAGCAATCAGCTTGAATGTCACAGGCCGGAAGTCCAATTAAATAAGAACCGCCCAACCAACTTTGTGCCCATGTAAATGGCCACATCACCAGCCCTCTCCTTTTCCTTGCCTTTCTTTATAGCCGCAGCAGTGAGTTTGTCCTGTAGAATGACATTTGTATCAAAGGCTTTGTCGGGCGCATTGGGTGACGTATCTTGATTGAACGGAGCTGGATCAGATGGAGCGGTGCTCGGACTTGGGACCCTGACTTCGCCGCCTCCCTCGCCTAACCCAAGCTCAAATGAAGCTTCCAAGCTATGATAAAAGTCTTCCAAGATTGAACGATCTGCAAAATCCCGTTGGGCAAATAGAGCGCGAGTCACAACGCCAAGTTTGTCACGGATGCAACCGAACACAGGCTGGTTGGCCAAGACGACTAGAGGAACCATTGGTCATCAGTACCACGCCATGATAATCTAATTTCGAAGAGTCGCATAGGTTTGAGAATTCAGGACTTGCCAACTGCCTTCTGCACGGTAGATCGAGTCACATCCACACCCCGGTTGATGAGTTCTGTACTCACGATTTGTCGGTTGCATCTAAGATAGAGAGGGGAGTAGTCATGAGACACGAGTCTTTAGTGATAGGCCCTCCTGAACTCATGACATCACATGTGAAATTTTCCACTCACGATATCCCAAAGACGGTTGAAGTAGTGGAGATATGCGGAAGGAAAAGGTGAAAGTAAGAATAATCTTCGGTTTGCTAATATCAAATCATTTGAGGGTAATCCAATGGATGAATCCGAGTGATCAATTTTATTGGAAAGTCAAGTACTTGTTGGGCAGAGAGGGTGGCCTACAAGGTGTGCACCATCTGGAAGGGCTAAAAAAGGTAGGTTTCGATTAATTTGTTCGCTGATTGCTTCACCTTCGGAAATTGAAGGTGGATAGCTCCATTCGACGGTTGGACCCAATGCATGATCGAAGGAGATGAGAACGACGGCGTAGACTGTCAATGGTGCCTTGTCTGGCATATTCGTGACGAGGTGTGATGACTTGTTGGATGGTAGATGAGTTGAGAATAGGTTGGATGAAGAATTTAAGAATTGGAATCAGGGTTCTTGACCAAGTGCATATTTCAACGTCATGATCGTCTTTACATACAATAATTACACATCAGCAGAATGGACGTCTCGGTACCACATTACCATTTGCCACCGGGGACATTGAAGGTTTCCATCCAACCGAAGCATTCACAGGGAATGATCCCATGGCAAAAGTTAGGCTGTGATTCTCACACATCAGAACAAAGTCCCTCGATGCTTGCGGCAGCTCTAACCTAACAAAGTCCCTCGCGAGTAGTCGAGCGAGGGACTTATGGGTTATC
>MWRL01019055.1:0-10482 GCA_002157085.1 Melampsora occidentalis | reverse complement strand
AATCACTACACATTCATTAGTTCACTTAAACTGCCCTTATTAAATAATAAGAGAATTTATTTTATTGTGTGTTTTAAGCTATAAGCTTCAATTTGGAATAACACTAAAGAAGTGTTGAGATTATTTCACTGGTGCCTTATCAAGTCTGCAATTTTTCTCTTTATTATCAAGTCCAAGTCCTGGTTATTTTTCTCTGTTATCAGGAGACTTTAACAACAAAGTCCAGTTTGTTGAAGATTCTCTGAAGGGGCAGTCTCAGACATCTTTTGTACTAGAGTTATTTACTCCTACAGATTATACCCTTTCAAGCACTGTATAGCCCTTGCTGTGCTATTAGTTCTACAGCGTCTTTGCCTGAAGGAAAGAAGCTGATGGTGAAAAACAATTCTCAGTTTACGGCCAATGTAGCTTTCAGAGCTATCAGGACACCCTGTATGATAAGTCTGGCAAACACTTTTTTGATGGGTGTCAGATCATTGGTGCTGTCAGTGAGATCCTTGGCTTTTCTACACTGAAGCAAACCAGCACAAGTGTTTCAGGATAAAAGAAATTTGGAAATGACTAATTGCAACTTTTTAGACTTCATCTTTGGTAGCGCCTCCAGCTCCTACCAAACTCCGCATATTCACATCCTAAACTCAATTCCAGCCGGGGAGCAATGGTTAGTTACTGTCCTATAGCCTGAATTGGGGAGAGATAGCAAGCTCTAGCGCTTTCAATTCTACTGGTTTTGTTTCCATTTTGCTTCAAATACTGAAAAGTATCACTGCAAACCGCAACAGGCTCTTAGATTTTGAAAGAGCTATCATTTGGGATGCTCCTGGTGTACTTCCTCAGTCATTTTTTTGGGAGAGCGTGGGATGACAAGCCAATGGATGTAATCCAAAACTCCAAAGCCCCAGCCAGATTGAACAAGGATGGTTGGATCTTGGACCCCACTGGACATACAAACTACATGGTTTTGAGCGCTGGATTCCTGGAGTACCCCCATTCCATAACCACCAATGGTCACACAGCCCCCAAGGCTTACACAAAGCAGGAAGTCTTTGGTTGACCTTAGTGCTTTGGAATTGCAGCTTATCACATCAAAGTTGTTCAGATTAACCTTCCTTGGTTTCCTATCTTTCAACTCGGACCTTGCAATGGCACTTCCCTCAAGGACCATTCCACACACTCCCTGAGCCATACTCAATTTTAAATGTAATGCAACATTTTCCAAGAGGGCTTTGATCTTCACTCATTTTAGTCCCACAGGTGCTTGGGGCTGCGGAGTCAAGGCAGGATCCTGCAGATCCAAACCCAAACTTGAGATTCTTCAGGTAGTTGGCTGCTTAGTCAATTCCTTGAGGAGTTCTGTTATCCACTTGGAGTGTGAATTGACACAAGATGGCCTGCAGATGCCAAAAATCATGGCTTTGTTTTATAAACATCAATAGCTGTTTGGTGTCTGGATGAGACAAAAAATGGCCAAAATAAGCTTATAATACTCTTGAAACTATGTGTGAATCCGGATCAAGTCAGCTCAAAATCCATTGTAACACACCGTGTGCACTTGCTGGCTAGAGTCTGATTAATATATCCCACATATGTTGATACATCATCATACTTACGGGACAAAATAACCCCGAGTGTGATCATCAACATTTGGGGCCTGACTTAAATTTGTTTCAACTGTGGAAAAAAGAAAACTGAAGAGGGGGCGCCAATACGCAATCCTGAAATAGGCGCAATTCATCATCTTTGTATTAGGTGGTGTTTTTAGCACCGAAGGCCTTTGAAAAGCATTGCTTCGCCTGACTGTCTGAATCGTTGGCTGTGTAGGCGCAAAACAGCGCAATAGAATACAAAACCTAGAAATACGTGGTAGTCAAGCGTCCCTTTCACTGGAAATGAACACGTTCAATACAATATTATGTGGGCAGTTCCGAAAGCTGTGAGCTTGTGTTTAAATGTTGCGTGCAGTCGTCACCACCCCACATTTCTGTCATGTCGAGTCAGCAAAAATGATGAGAAAACAGTCTCTGTTTCAGGATGAATTGGCATAAAAGGCAAAAGCAAATGCCTTCACCTCCTCTTAAGCTTCCATTAGTAACACTCACCTAAAGTACAAGCCCCTGGTTTGTAAAGTGTAGTGCACATTGAAAATCGTTCATATTGTAATATTGGTCCAATATTTCAACCTCTACCATGATTGACTTCAAGCTTTGAAATTGCATGAGTGTGAATTAACGGAGCACTGTATCTGTTGTTGAGGTTCTCCTTGCTCTAAGGTGTTATCACTTAGCAGTGTCTAATGGATATCCTATCGTAGACATCCAGACAATGATGAGACACAATCAATGTGAAAACACAAGCTATCATGGATCTTGAAGGTCTATTTAGTGCGCCCAAGAAAAGTTGGCATATCAATACTGTAAGATACAGATAAAGTCTCAGTCGAATTCCCTTGACTGTAATATTTATGTATGCAGTTTTCCCTTGCACTTTGCTCCTGGCCTCTATACTGACGTGCTGATCTTGTTCAATGGTGGCAGAAGATTCTTTGGATTTTCTGTGATCTTGTTTTGCACACAAAGCACGCCCCACGCGCTTCTTAAATAGATGCGTCTTCACGCCTGGGCGCGTCGTCTTAGGAAAGCGCGCGTCCACGACCCTCTACGACATCAAAGCAAACTAAGTTAAGTCCTCCCGGACTCACGAAATGGAAATGGAAGGCAAGCCTTGTTGAGCATAGCCACGACTCCCATCATCAATCAATTGAGGCACGCGGTGCACATAATTCGCGGTCCAGTTCCAGTTGGGCCAGCTTTGAATGATACCAGAGCCAAGCGTAGTGAAGTGGACTCACTGGAATATATATATTAAATTTTTATCGCCGACGCCAGATCTCGTCAACCGAAAATGATCAATTTCTAATATCTGTGGGGCTTTTTGTGATTGGGCATTTAGGAGGAGAGTGCATCTCACATGAGATATAATTCCCAAGAAGTCCCCTGTGTGGACCCAGCTGCTGAGTGCCTCAAGCCACCTTCGGATCGTTTACTCAACCGCTTTCTCCATTTAAGGCACGTAACCGGAGTACAAACAAAGGGGCCATCTGGAGTAAAAGGACTCAGTCAGAGTATTTATGTAATGCGATATGATCCCGGTTCGGAAGCTTTGCTCGAAGTTCAATCTCACTCAATTTGTTATAACAATCAGCAGCGCTGATTTGCGGCTGTCATCCCGCCTGCACCACAAAGATTAAAACTTCCAATGTCATGCAGATTAATGTGCAGGTTGAAAAGGGACCAACAGATAATCAATTGTCTTACAATCACGACAAATCCCCATCTACCTGCCCTGTCTTCCATTCTGCCCGCGTCCTGCGCAAACTGCACTTTTGTTGCAATGGCTGTTCAGCGGCACTTGTCAACTCGGGCCTGTTGCGACCGGGATACATACTTAAATGTGATCATGATCAGCAGGCCTCCGGATGGTTTGTGCTGTATCCACAACCGAACTCGACTGGTAAAATTGACTTGATGAGTCAATTGCTGAAGTCAGCTTTTTGTCCTCATCCAACTTTGTTAACTCTCCCTACTTATTATAAAAACACCAGCGGCGTTTTCTGGCGTCTCCTGCTGCGAAGATTTTATGCAGTCGATCGCAAGTCCTTATTCTTTAATCCGTCAGTGAGGCCACCGCTGAACCGGGGCAGTAACGAAGAGGGTGTCGAGAGAGCCCACTCGCCCACTTAATCGGCCATTCTTCGCATCAGGTTCATTACATTACAATACTTCTCTCAGCTCATAGATATTTGGATCGGATGAGCGGATGTTGATTTGTGAAAGAACTACAAGCAAAACACTCCAGGCACCGAGCTGAAAGGCCGACATCTTACAAGCCACCATATTGATTCTGTATAAGTTTATTGACTTCTTCCGCGCCTGTTCTGACACGCGAGCTTACCTCCGCTGAACATCAGTTCGTTCTAACGGAACTCTTTTCATAATATCAATTTAAATTCTTCGATCACCTCTCATTACCTCATAAAACTGCCTGCTCTCTTGTTGCGATTGTCTTTCTTCTATGATCCTGTAAATGATAGTTTTTATCGCTGAGGGCTCTCGTTGATTTCATTACGAGTGAAAAGCATTTTTCTCTGTTCTATCTTCATCTTCAAAGCCACAGTAGCTTCACCTAGTCTCAACCTCGATCGATCTTTAGAAACGAACCTGAAACGAACGATATATCACCACAAAGCACTTGAAATCATGATTAGCAATACTGAGCCTCTACTAGCGGTGGTACAGAATAATGCTACCTCTTTCACAGATACACCAGAATTGACAGCAGATCTGTCTCCTTTTCCTACACTATCGGAACCTACCTCTCCTTCTCAAAGACTCTCACTGCAGTCCTTATCGCTATCAACCCCGAGAAAGACTGCACCTGATAAATCAATTCATTGCAATTCGGTGCAATTGATAGATTGGGGTCCGCGTTCTGGTATCGCTGGAACAAACGTCAAATTGGAGCTTTTACATCTTACACCCCTTCCCAAAACCTTCATCGAAGCTACCATCTTACTTGAGAGTCGTGCTTTACAGGAATCCGTATGCGTTACTGCCAGCTTCATGTCATCTATTTTGAGCACATCACAGCATTCGGCTACCGTCAGCTTTACCATTCCTCAAATCCAATTGACATCAGAAGCCCATCATTTCTTTGTCAGTCTCTGTCTGGAATGTCATGAAAACTCTGACTTACCGCGTCAACCGATATATGTCGGTGTGGGCGAGTATGTTTATCTTGATAAAGGCCCTGGCTCACGTGAGTTTGTTATTTTGCCACCTTGAAGGTGATTCATACTAATGCGGTCTTTGAAATAAATTCAGCCTCGGAGACAACTCTTGTCCCGCCGCTTCGAGAAATCAATAGTTTCGTGGAAAATCAACCCTTGCACTTCTCTGCAGATCCACAGATTTTTGAGCAATCCCAATCAACCAATAGCGAGAGCTTCAGATCTGAAACGTATCCAAGAGAAGAATCGTCACATTCATGCGAGCCTGTATCCGTAGGCTCAAAACCAACTCCTTCTCCGCTGTCTTTCGGCTTACCCTCCTTGTGGGGTTCGGAGTGCTCAAATCTTCCGAATCGTACTTCTATGGACTCTCCATGGACGACAGCTCGAATCCCGAACGGTTGCGTTTCTCAGCCTTTCTCACTAAAGGGTAGCAAAGTGTCCGACTATGAAACGTTTGACCACGAGAACAGAAGGATGACATTTGATATCAATAGAATGTATCACGAGTCGGCCTCTGATCGTGAATTTGAACCCAACACTGTGGCTCTGACCAGTGTCTCGCGAGTGGGGCGGTGTAATAGGAGCAAGTCTCATTCTGACTCACGACCTATGCGGATACCTGGGTATGACACCCCGCAGCCACATTCCTATATGCATCGATCAGAAAGCCGATTGGTATTACGTATCGACGGCGCTTTGAGTGACATCATGTGTGGTTGGACAAGTGAAGAAACTAGATGCGGAAGACGACTAGTTCAGTTCTCGAGAAAGCTGCAAGGATCGGTCCTAACTGTTTATTTTCAAGCTGTTCCTTCTCATAAATCTGAACCTGATAATCGAAACGGAGTCGTTTCCTGTATCTACAGAGATAATCCGGACGGCTGCTTTATTACGTCTGTGGATACGATCTCTTTGATTGAATCATTAGTTGGCACAAGCTTCCCAACAGCTGAGAAAAATAGAATACGTCGCAATCTTCAAGGCTTCAAACCTATCACCGTCACTAAATCTAAACCAGATTCTGAAGCATTCTTCAAGCGTATCATGAGTTTTCAGAACCCCAAACCCCGCAATATTGAAAAAGATATCAAGGTGTTTGCGTGGGGTAGCTTGGAAGCAGCTTTAGGCAAAGTTCTGGGTAAATATGTAAGTTGCCTCGTTGGATTCAAGTATTGTGACAGTACACATGCTGAATTTTTTTTCTTTGTTCAATGTTGACACAGACGTGTATCAGTGATGGACCAGATGATCCAAGGGCGATTATCAACTTTGATTTTCAGTCACCAAGTCGAGATTCGCTCAGATATACAGCTGAACCATCCTCTACCTCTAATCTTTTCTCTTACCAAGGAGGAAGTCCAATAATGAAACATGATCCAACTATCGGTCGTCCTGCTCGATCGCATTCGAGTGGAGCTATCAATCTTTCGACCGCCCTTGCCTCACATCCGCGCTGGCCTTCGCGACCTGAGAATGAAGACAGTTTACCTGAACAGAATGTCATCGAAAAATCACTTGACTTCGTTCGTGCCCTACCCTGGCAATTTGCCGCCCAATCGGACTCGCCCAGCTCATGTAGCTCCTTTGATACTATGACTACCATTCCTGATCGAGTCGAAAATGGAGCACCATTGGCATCCTTTGTTCGTGGTCATAACATAGACCCTTTATATATCAGTGAAAGGCATATGTCTCATCCGTCAAGCAATCCAAAGTCAACATTCATGATCCATGATAGAGGCTACAGCAACTCTTCCTCAGACGCCACGTAGTAAGTCTTGTTTTCTTCGGTATGAAATGATCAACGAAAAGTTTATAATCAATCTCTTTCCAGTCTTGATCTATTTCAAAAACGAGCATATGGATTCAATGATCTTTCGAATCCCTCATTTTCACAAAACATCCAAAGTTGTGAAGAAAGCAACCATATGACATGATCATTTCACAACTTATGCAATCAAAAGAAAAGTCAATAATTCAAGGCAAGACTCATTAACGACACGGTACGATAACTTAGACGAACATTTGATGAGAAATTTTTGATCGATGATCAAGTTCTTTGTGGATATATGTATATCCAACCATGAAACAGGGACAAATCATTCAAAGCACTGATTGATTTTTTGAAATACATCACGATTTTATCCGCTTATCTTGCCTGTCACACAACTGTAAATTACCAATGTATTGCAGATGTAACAACTGTTTTTATCTTTGATCTCGTTTCATCATTTCTTATTCTTCTCTCTCTTCCAGCAATCCTTCTTTGAAAACCTCTCTATGCTATTTTTACAAAAACGTCATGTTGTGAAAAGAAGTGAGCATAATTTCTCAACGTCAAAAATTCATCCATGTAGCCATTTCCAATTTCGGGCCTTTGTGTTTTTTATACTTAGTTATTTTGATGGGATGCATCATGTGTATGTGACTGGAATTGGAACATCTTTTTCTGAAGTTTTGGCGGTGAGGTAGGCCTGAGGAATTGGTCTAAACACCACGTACATCTCCTGCCAATCTCGGCTTCACGCGTCTACCGGACGATATGCGAGTGTTTACTTCAAGTTGAAAGAATGCGTGATCGTTTTGAATGTGTTTTAGTGCATGTATAAGCTGGTGTGAAGCATTCAAGGCTTTGGCATCTGATGTTATCAACGTGAGTGCCCATCGCACATTGAACTTTTAGATTCAAGGCTTGGCAAAGATGGCCGGTTCGGCTTTTCTGTCGGTCTGGACTCCACGAATTTAAACTACCCACTCAGGTTTTTTATGTATTATTGATGGATTGTAAGATGTTTCGACTCTTGTTAACAGTAGGAACATCCAATAAACAGCAGAGTAAGAATCTGAAGCTTGACAAGGTATGTAGAGAGCGATAGGTGAAAGTGGTAAATGGGATGGATGCGAGGTAATGAACGTGTATATGGGAGAAAACTTGAAAATGATTTGATAGGAAAACAACTGCTACTTGAAAGTCTCTGTCCACAACTTCAACTTCAACTTGATCCTGAATACGAAAGATCTTGGATCACACACAAAGCGTAAAGCACCAAGAAAAACAAGGAGCATGATGAAAAAGTTTTTTGTTTGCTTTTATGATCTTATCATTTCAAGGGTCGTGACAAGATTTCTAGTGACTCAACTTATCATACATTTATATCCTCCAAACAACACAATGGAAAAGAAAGAATTCTGCAATGGGGAAAGAGCGCATATATAGATACAAAAATCAAGATGAATGAGGGGTAGAGATGATGACCACCACATCTCCATTATTCAGACGCATCTCTTCGTCGTCAGCAAATGGTTTCTCATCCACTTCAGTAGTTTGGTGAGCGAGTAAAGCCTTTGATTCTGAGTCTTCTGATTCTTGACGTTTTTCACGGAGACGAGTGGCAAGTTTGCCAACAGCGAAGAAGAGGGCAAGGAATAAGAGAGCAGGGATCCCGATTTTGAGACCAGTGGAGCTGTGCTTCCAGAACATCTTGACCATGCAGCTTAAGCTGAAGCCTTTGTGGTGTCGAGCAATGGGTTGCTCGACAGGCGAAGCTTCATCACTCAAAGCAGCCACTGAGAGAACACAGGCGGTCACAACGGTCAGCACAGTAATGGTAGTTGGGAACGACGTAGTTTTTACTTACGAGATTGAGGAAGAGCTTGAACATCGCCAGCAGGGCTGTTTTGGGAAAGATCTTCTGATGCGGACGCAAGTGGAGCAGCGTGATGTTTACAAGGCTTTCGGTGGTGTGGGGTTTGGGAGTCAGGAGTAACAGGGGCAGCAGAGGCAAGACTGCCGGAAAGTTTGTTCATGAGGTCCTCGAACATGTTGGCGCTCGAGGCCAAAGCGGCTGCCGGGAGAGAAGCTAGGCTGGACTTCATCAACGAGTCAAAGAGAGATCCAGATGGTTCCTCGAAGAAAGATTCAGGTAATGATTCCTCGTCGTCTTCGGCTTCAGGTGCGAGAGTGGTGATGGCAAGAACCTTGGAAGGATCTTCAGGGTCGGGATGAACAATCAGTTCAAGTAAATCGGTCGAAGGAAGGTCGGTGGTAGATAACAGAACTCCATCGATCTCAACAATCTAAGCAGGCATGATAAACATCAGTATTGAGTAGATCACTTTATACGATAGACTGTAAACAAACTAACTTGAATTCCAATGGTAACTTGGAAAGCCTCAGCTTCTAACTTTTGACCATCCATGGTGGAAGCCTCGACGTCCACAGGCTTTTCGGTCACACTCAACACAGCGCCCACAACACCCTCGGCCATATATTTCTCCGATATCTTCAATAACTCTGGTTTGGTCAAACCTAATGGGACAAGGGGACTGTCCTTTGGAACTTTGAGGGTTTGGACTTGTTGCATCTCAACGTTCATTTTCAATGTCTTGCGACCACTCTTGGGGTCTACCTCCTGTTTCACAGTACCATCGTCAATCATTCTGCGGGAGGCATCAGAGGTAAGCGGAAGTGAGTGTCCATTGATGAGACACTTAGAGGGCGAGATTTCGACTTTGATGAGCAGATGTGAGAGTTTCTCGAGCAAGAGAGGCTTAGAGGGCATATGATCAGCGATGAGATCATCAGTGCGCAGCACGTTGATCATCAAAGCACCATTGGTTTCGCTGGGGCCTTCCATCGTCATCACCTTCGAGGTGGTCGTTTTCAACGGTTTAGTGGCGCCGAAAGCAGCTGAACAAACAACAAAGACATGAATAAATAGCTCGATCAGTGTCAGTGTTGGCCTACGTATGAGTGGAGGTGAATTGGAATTTACCGAGAGAAGCCAAGGTAAGTAGGCTAAGTAAGCCCTGAGCTTTAGCCATCTTGCCGGTTATTTTGAAAAGGTCAGGTATGTAAAAAGGTATGATGATGCACTGATAGGTGGAAATGATTCTCGGTTAAAGATGAGAAAGTGAACTGAAAAAGTTTCGAACAAAGATGGAAAAGATTGCTGATTGAGGGTTCGGGAAAACTGGAAATGAGATCAAATCTGATTTTGCGAAAGGACGGGGAGAAACTGATCAAAGGTTTTATTGAACGAAGCTGAATTATGCAGTGTGAAGGATGAACTAGAGGAAATGCTAGCCTTACACGGCTAAAATGATTCTATGACGATTTTAATCAGTTACGCCAGAGTACGGGTCTTTGGTAGTGAAGCAAATCAACGATGGCAACGATCAGGTCGTGACTATGGAAAAAGTTCAGTTTAGAGAATTCGAGGGGAATTGAATTCAGCCTGAGCCAGGCTTGACTACATACACTTAAATATAGATTTACTCATCAATCCTTGACAACGCTTACGATTTAAACTAAAAAATGCCTTCCATGAATGGAACTTGCATCAACCGGATCATTCTCACGTTAAAACTGCGATCATTGCAAATTTCCTTGGCTGTCGGCTCGGAGGCTGTGCAAGACAAAACGTCAATACTAAAAGATTTTATGTAATCAACTCCCGACTTCGATCTCAACTCGTTGAAATTTGAAAAAGGTTGAAAAGCAAGTGGGTGACAAGGGTGAAAGTTGTGACATACCTGACCGTTCTCTTGCCAATTCCCCCTCCCTCGTCCAACGTGGCGTGAGCAAAGAAAGAAAGAGAAGCAAGAGTCAATCCTACCGAGCCTCATTGAACCAGCCAAGAGCATTCCCAAAGATCCACAATTCTTGCTTAGGGTGAACAAGCCTAGAACAC
>MWRL01019011.1:0-12180 GCA_002157085.1 Melampsora occidentalis | reverse complement strand
CATGCAGCTACATTTCCTTCCACACCGCAGTTCTATAAATGGTTGTAGATGCAGTGCACAAAACTTAAATCTGAATAATTAATTTGTGTTGATTCTTTAAGTTGATTCATTTATCAATCATTTGTCAACCTTTTTGATCAATTTAATTACAATCATGAGACCATTCATTGTATTCCAGTATCAATGTACACAAACTCATTGTACGAAAAACTCAATTTCCTTCCTTTCTTTTTGTAATCGTATGCTTTGTCATCTCTGTGAAACAGTAACAATCTCAGGTCATCACACGCTGTGTCAAATCGCATCAATATGATTCGATTCCATCTTTTTCGAGGAGGGCTTGTGCCTGGAGCAGATGATTTCACAAAAATGTTGTTACCTTACCTTAGGTAAAAGTATTTTTTTACTGCCGCACAGCTCTGAATGTATCGATGCATCATGACGCAAGAACCTTTTCGGTAGAAATGCTGTCTGTTATTCAAATCGAAGTAACCAGGAGCTCCTTGAGAAGCTAGATACCCTTATGCCTATGGCTAACATTCTTAACTTTAAGTAGAACACGGAACAGGTCTTGGAAATGATGTTTTCTAATTAGGGCCAATCACTACTTTAACGTCATCTTGCGATTCAATTTTGATATAAAATTGGTACTTTGTTGCTAAGGTTTCATTAGCGATGGTGCCATCTCGATATATTGGATAGGGCTCTCCGATCGTTTCTGTAACCATCTACCCCGTTAGTGTTATTTCACCTAAGAAAACTTCAATGTGACTCACCGTCCATGCAACTTTGTATAAGTTTTGCCACGACGAAATCCTCTATGGCATATTCGCAAAGAGGCTGGAGCGCCCATTTTATATCTCGCCCTTCGAGTCTATAACGTTTGTGCTGCATTGAGCTGGTGGTGTTGAATTTAGTCAAAAGGTTGTTTACAATATTTGATGCGCTTGTAGTATTGTTGTTTGACGAATAATAGTGTCTCGATGTGAAATAGGGAAATGATGTATAAGTCGACGAGGGAGTGTACCGTCCTTTTAAATCCAGACGCGAACAATTCCGTATGGACCAATATATCCATTTCGAGTTCATTGCCTTTCCAGGCTTGCGTTTTTAGCTTATATGTCTATTAAGCAACTCCACCTTCCGGTTTTGGCCAAAACATTTCACTTTCACGCTTAATTAACACGTCCATTATTAATATGGGACGTACAATCCAACAATAAGAGTTATGACCTTTCCAAGGTTACCTTGGGTTCTACAAGGCGTCTTACTCTAAATGGCACATATTCAAATCACCTTCGACTCTTTAATTCTAAAAATGGAAAGTCAACAAGTCTGGTTCAGCTCAAGTCGCTGAATAAATAACAAGACTACCCCTATTAACTCTTGGTAGCTGAAACTCAAAACGATTGTTAATAAGCCCCCTCCGCATTACGACCGAAGTGAGGCTTCTCCCAGGCGACTTACTCTACATGGCAGAAATCGAAATGACCTTCGACCCTTTGATTTTAAAAATGCAAAGTCAACAAGTCTTGTTCAGCTCAAGTCGCTCAATAAATAACAAGCCTACCCCTATTAACCTTTGGTAGCTCTGACTCAAGACGATTGGTAATAAGTCCCCTCGAGTTCACGACCAAAGCAAGGGTTGACCAGCGACAGGTTTTACGCCTGGTTCATTTCAGTGTGTTACTTTTTAGACATCATTTCTGCTCGATTCACAATCATATAGCGTATACAACATTGAGAACCGGTAGACTAACCCAGGTAAATGTGAGCCTGATTTATCGGACAAAGTTGATGCCAAATACAAACAATTATCCTTTACAAAACAAAAGAACTACATTGAACGCGACACGAAACAATACAAAGATATATAGGAGACCACTAAATTAAACAACCTGATCAAGATAAAAAAGATGGGGTCGAGATAAGCTTGCATTTCATGGGGGAAAACAATTTGAGCCTGACCTCACCGAGTCAATCCATGAGAGCTTCTTTCAACACTATATTTTTGGTGACCGGAGATAATGCCGACGTACCCAAAGCAACGTGTATTTGCTCGACTGATTTGCATCTGCTTAGTGCAACGTAGAGTTGGCCGTGGGAAAAAACAGGGTTAGGTAAAAGAACCCCAACTTTGTCCAAGCTTTGACCTTGAGACTTGTTGATTGTCAAGCAGAAAGCCTCGGCAATCAGAAACTGCTTTCTGGTGAATCTAATGCCCAGTGTTTGATCCGGCTCATGAATAAGACGGATTTTTGGTAACAAGATTAGTTTTCCTTTTTTTGGCCCGGATATAACCAGACACTGAATGACTTTGTCTTGGAAGTCCACTATCAATAACCTTGTCCCATTGCATAAGCCATCGGCGACGTTCAAATTGCGCAAAAGTATCACTGGTAAACCGCGTCGTAAGTTGATTTTATGATTCGGAAAATTATTGAAATTCATTGCATTCAAAAACTCTTGTCCGATTGGTTCAAAACATGTCTCATCTACTGAGTCTAATGACGTTGCGACTTTAACTTCTCCGCCCACCCGATCACTCAATATGCGGTTGATCTGTCGCACAGTATTGTTCAACGGGGTGATTAACATGCGTTCTGAGTAATATTCAGCTAAATCAGACCATTTTTTCAACCTCGACAAACCCGCGACATCACTGTACATCCAATCAATAGTTTTCACATCTACGTCGACACCAGGCGAAATTAAAGTTGTTTTAACGTGACCAATGTTAATAATTGACTCGTTTTGTTCTTGAAGATTCCCCGAACCCATGTCCAACAACCAATCAGCATAGTCCAGAGCTTGAGCGTCGGTCGTTTTACCGTTTCCTAATAACCTAAGGTTTCGGGATAATCGCACCTTTTTAAGAGTGTTCCAAAGCGGAATGGATTTTAGTGATGCGTAGAACTGTGATTGAATACTACCACCTGGCACAATTGGAAGCGTTTGGCGAAAATCTCCAGCAAATACCACTGAGATCCCACCAAAAGGCCGTGAATCTTTGCGCAAATGTTGTAAACTTCTATCAACACAATTTATGTGATCTTTGTGCTGTGTTGAAATCTCATCCCAGATTATCACAGTGGTCCGCTTCAACAATTGGCCAACCTCGTCCCTGCCTGAGAAACTACACACTGATCTTTCATGGTGCTTGAAAGGAATCTTGAAAGCAAAATGAGCCGTTTTGCCGTTGAGCAATAGTTGCGCTGCCACTCCCGAGGACGCCACCGCAACTGTGGGCAAGGATTTACTTTCTATATAGTGCAAAATTGTGTTCAAGACAAAAGTTTTGCCTGTTCCCCCAGGTCCGTCCAAATAACACAAAACCTGGGAACCACGCTCTATCTCCCCAACCACGTAAGAATAAATGTGAGCCTGATCTGAAGTTAACAAAGGAACATTTGTATCGACAAAGTCTTGATGCCTCTGTAATCTTAACTCCTCCTTCGCCTTGGTGTTACCTACTTTCTCCAATATTTGTCTAAGCCTGCTCTTGTCAAACGGATCAAAGTTGAAAGAATGCCAATTGCCTCCCATCATTTTGACCTGGACTTTGATTAAGTGCAGGCCATATAATAGTCGTTCGTCTTCCGCAGTCGTTCCTTCGAATCCATTCTCACGCATGCGATATTCACAATCATCTGTCAAGTTGCGCTGATGTTCATGCCATAACGTTATTGGATCAGCTGGTGAGTTGTGAACCAGAATCATTGCGAACAGCTCCCTTAAATGGTGTCCGGTCATCCAAAAGGCTGCTTCGTTAAGACAATAGGTATAGTGCTGATCTGACTCAAGCAGATCTAGTTGATTGGCCGCATCACGAAATGTATCAAAGACTACTCCGTCTATCGTCCTTAAATCTAAAAATGACGTAGCTCCCTTAACGTTCGACAAAAGGAGCCTCAGGTAAAATCGTTCACCGTCCTTTGGTTCGGAATGGGCCATCCGACTCGCACAAGGTATGTCCTTTGTCCGATCTTTCCAAGTTTTGTTTGCCCAAGAGAAATAATCAGGTACTTCTTCATACAGTAAGTTCCGGACTTTCATCTTATCTCTTCCCACAGCACCTTCTCTATTCAATCGAAAATAATCTGTTAACATAGTGTTATTTGCATTTCTACCAGTCACGCGTTCCTCAGCTTCTCCGGTGTCCCAAAAATACACTTCTTGTTCGTCTGGTAAGTGAACCGGCAAGGCATAAACTCCGGGTGAGCGCCCGTTCATGTCGTACTGTAGTAAACGCCAAGCAGCTAAAATTGCGAGTCAGGTTTAGCAGAACAATTTTAGGCGCAGACACAACTAACCTTCTACCGGGCCTATGTAGCGTCCATCTACAAATTCGGAGACCTCATTTCTACCCTTGACTTTTTTTCTTTGACAAGGATCAGACCCCCGGCTCTGCGTATTCGGACCATCCTCTATGTCGTTAAGTGTGTCAGTCTCCAAATCCTCGGTCTCTCTCATCTCCAAATTGCTTCGATCGTGCCCTTTCGCAACATACTTGTAAATATACTTGTAACCAACGATGCCTTGCGCTATTTCGACATTGAAATGACACTTATATTTCATCAAAAGAAAACGATTATAAGGGACTACGTGTTGATTGGTGAATTTGAAACCCTGCTTAATCCAGTGTCGACCGTTATCCCTACGACGATATAGAGGATACGCATTTTCTTGAAGTAACGTTTCATTCTGGAAAGCTTTTGGAAATTTCTTCGTGCACCTCTTGTTTTCCTGATTCCAACATGGACTTTTGTACCCGGCACCACAAGGTCCATGGAGCATTGAATTTGTAACGAGTTTATGTAATAATGGTTCTGTCTCTGGGTCGGGGATCTCAGCACATACTAAGTCATCTATATCCTCAGCAGTTTTCGGGATATACTCCGATGAAAAGATCAAAATGATGTGTGCGTGAGGGAGACCCCTTTTTTGAAATTCAATTACATATACCCAACAAACTACCCGACCCAGTCTGTGATGTACTGTTAAGTCCTCGATTACTTCATTCAACTTTAACTTGAATACTCTTGCTACAATATCCGGCCGGTCAGATGGTGTTTCGTCGTACTTTAAGGCGTCAATGATCTCAGGCCAGTCCGGATTCCCAGTCATCGTTAGAAACAAAGAAGGTTTTCCGTATTTTCGGCTTAACGCAATCGAATCTTGGTATAAATTACGCATGTGGCGAGGTCCTCCGACGAATGATGCAGGTAAAACAACTTGACGGCCTACCACTTCTAAATTTTGATCTAAATCAGATATTATATGTTTATACTTTTCGGCTTTCATCTTGTCTTGATTCATATCATAATAACAGAGTCTCCCTCGCTCAACACATAAGTATAAATCAACAATGAGCTCTTGAAATAAACTTCTACAATGAAGTAAAGCACTAAAGGTACCCATACGCTCAAATAAGAGCCAGGCAAACCATTGCAAACTCGAAACTCGTTTTTCAGATACTAAAGGAGAATTGATTAGTTTCAAGTAAGTCGAAAAAAAGTGTCGACACACCTTGACATTCTATATCACCTGCCTTTCGCTTTTTCACCGGGATCAATTGTTTGTAATGCTCGGACCATTGTTGAGCTCCATCGGGAAAACATAGGACGTATCGCATGGGTAAGTAACCAGTGTGCATATCGTTGATGGGAACCAATTGCCCATCTTGTCTTTCTAACACCAGTCTCCTTTCATCCCCCGTAATGGACCCGCCTCCAGGAACAACCATGCCAATCTCGTCGACAGTAGGCAGATTGTATCGCTTGAGGTCGTCTCGTCGGCCTGGTTTGACCGACTTCACAACAATTTTCGCACCCTTATCTCGCTTAAGAATCTCTTTTGCGTTTTTAAATAACTTTGCGTAAGAGTTCCGCTCATTAATGGCCGATTGAAGTTGCAGAAGTAAGTTGTTGTTAAGTTTGTTGTCATAATGTTTCTGCCTGATTGCAGCTTCTTTTGTCCCACCATCACCAATCGTATAGATCTGAGAGAAGCACGGTATGTTTTTACCTTTTGGTAAACCCGAGCCCGCCCAGTGATGTAATTGACCGTTGACTCGAAAGCTATACACGCCCAGGGGACCCCGCACGGACCAATCATGTTTTGCGGTCATCGAAGTGAAAGATAATGCATTGTTATAATCTCGAATATGGTATCGCGCATCCTTAGCATCTATACAACAATAAGTTAGTAGTTGCACCCTACCGTATCAGAGTTTATTCAACTGACCGGGATCCATTGAAGTCAACAACCATAAAATGGCCTCCGGAGGACGACGTTGCGGGAAGTAAAACACCGGTAGCATCACCTGTCCCGTTTTACAGCAATTTGAATATTCATCTGTGTTGGTTGCCTGACATCGCTTTGATCTTTCTTTCCCCCATCGCATGGCGCCACAATGTTGACACGCCCTGTCACACTTCCCTACATCTGAGGTTAGCAGATCCGAAGACAAAGTTTTCAAGGCCGCCTCCGAGCGGGATACGGGTCCCCTTATTATGAGTTCCATCCGGGTTGAATAGTAGAGTTACTTTTGAAAAGAGTTATAGTAGAGGTTTTTGAAGGTGATAATGATTGTCTGAAGTGGAATGTGGGCTCTGGTGGCCTCAAGCGCCAGAACGGTCATGAGTTCAATAAAGTCAAGGTAATGCTTTTCATATGACTCTTTGATCAAATGCACAAGCTTTTAAACAATTGCAACGTCGCATCAATAGTCCTGAAAAAGGCAATTTCGAATATTTGAAGATCACTCGGCTTGATCTAGCGTTTCATGTCTTCATGTGAAAAGCATAATGAAGAGTATACCCTTTATAAGTCATGGTGTTTCAATACACTTGTGGTGGACTTCGTGGTGGTTTAAGAGGAACTTATATTCAATATATCTTTGGCCAAACGGCGCGCTAGCCGTGTATGCATTTTGAGTAACCTGATTAAAAGCAAGAATCCCGTCTAGGAAGGTAACAATTAATGTAATTTTACTTCTGTATTGCAACTGATCCCCACCATGGAGTAACACACAACTTGGGGCAGTGCCGCGAAAGACCTCAGTTTGATTAGCCTACCCTTGTGCGGAGCGATATTATTAGTCCTCCTCATAGTTAAGTCAAAAGTATGACTTAATCAAAGTTTATAAGTGTTTTTGTTCGCAATTGCAATACTTCCACCAAGGGAGAGGTGGGCGATTTGTTCGAGCCCTTAAGACCTGGCTCGATAAGATGGAGATGAACAAAGCCATAGGGATCAAGATCCAAAATTTGCACAATGATGTGAAGTGAAGACGTAAGCGTTTTTGAAGAAAAGTGATAAGAACTGTACAAAGTTACTATTGCGCCAAAGATTAGGCACTTAATAGGCGCAGATTATAAATTATAATGCAACGCACGGGTTGAGGTATATTATCTCTACGTATGATTAGACTTTAAATCATTCAAGATCGCCGAGCAAAAAACAAAAATGCCAAGATTCATCATATCGATATAAAGCTTCTAGAGAAGTGAATCGATTATATCAAACTTAAAAAGACATTTTAATAGGTCTTTTTATTTTGAATGCATTTTTTTGTAGCTAATGTTAGCAAGGTATTTATTTATGTCCAAAATGCGGGAAGAGGAAGTGTTGTTATTTGATTGCGAGAATGCATAGTTTTAGCCACGTCGCAGCAGACAAATCACAGATACAATTCAAGGTGCAGGGAGGGGTGTTACATAACAGCCGAACAAGGATCAGGAGAATAAGGATACAAAGAGACCTGGAGGCTTGGCTAGATTGAAGTAAAGAGACATAGGTGGGACCATGAGGAGGCCGGTCACGAGGAAGGATTTTCCAGTCGAATTTTCTTCCATTGTGAGTCGAAACAGCGTATGGTAATTCGCCACATGCATATAGTTCTAAACTGCTTTCTTGCCTTTCTTGTTGCTCTTGACCATGGCCGGATCTTCAGCCGGCTCGGACGCTAATGAATGTTTCTCGGCAGAAACGTCTGATTTAACCCCGGAAACGTCTGATTTAACTTTCTTAAAGCTGAGGTCGACGTACTTGGTCAGTTAAATAACACAACGCGGATGATATCAAAGATGCTGTAACTCACAATTTTCCTCTTGCTCGACCAGACGGTGTTTGAATGGTGTCTTCAACTTTGATAGCGGACGATGAGGCTCTAGATGAGTCAGGACCGTTGGTCAAATTGATTCCTGTGACCTACGAACAAAAAAATCTGAATGTTGATCGCAACCGTTGGAGCGGAAAAGACGTCAAAATTACATCACATATAAAGCGGTTGTTGTCTGCATCATAATCAACTATATATCCACTAATCACAGCTTCCTTGTTGACTTGAAAAAGGGCTTGCATGGATAACAAATTTCGGACAGGACGAATGTAATAGGCGACTTTGAAAGTGACCATCTCCCGAGCCTAAATATGTAAGATATCTTGATTAGTATTACTGTTGGCATGAGCGTGTTTTTTTCTTGGACTAACTCCGTTATCATAATCACTATGTTCTACGATAGCAACAACAGTTGGTTTATCAAAAGCTTCCTCTTGAATAGTGAATCTGTCGACAATCAAACCAAGACCGGAGACAGCGGTGTTATTGGCCAAAGATCCCTTGACGTCCTTGGAAGTCGTTGTCAACATAGCGTGATCGGACTCGTAGTATAAACGTGGAATGCAGTCTTCAATGTTAGGCGCGATCATTCGGGATTTCATTATGTATAATCCGTCAGCTTGCAATAAACTCGCTTCGTTCGCATATGCAGAAAGTTTGACTTGGTATTCCAAGGGATTGTTATCGGCAATACCCTTGCACACAATAGACGCATGGGAGTCTCGCAAAGCATATGTGGAATTCGAGTCCGTGGGTAACTAAAAATATTATAATGCTAAGATGAATAATCGGGGGGAAACGAAGATATGTTGGCGCTTACCACTTCGTAGACGTCCATGGGCCCCGAAGTGTTCAAGGTCCGAGCTTTGACTTTAGAAGTGGAAGAGTTGGAAGACGCCATTGAGATGAGCCGGGCAGAGGGAAAGCAACTTGAGTTATAGTAAAAATTTATTTAGATGAGTGAGGTTTGTCAATAGACTGGTGGCGAGGCAATACGCAGTCAGATACAATGTTGGGCGAGGTGTGTCAGGTGTGTTGGCGATGAGTTAAAGTGAATAGGTGGAATTCGAATATATGGGATCAAGGTTGGTTGGCGAAAATACGATTTTGGATGGGGATCGATGGGTGAATTTATACCCTAAGACACAACCGATGTTGGTTCAGAACCAAATATAGCACTCGTGCGATCAAGGAGAGATCACAATGGGAAACACAATCACCTGCACAATCGCATGGAAAAGTACACCTAATAAAACAAAAGGTGAAATGATAAGCACTTATAGCATTAACGAAATGTCACAATGTATGATACAATTACCTGGTCGAATGGTGGTCGCATGGAAATGTACACCTAAACAATGCCGACGCAGCATTATGCGCAAGTCAGGAGGTGAAATGATAAGCACGGCGACTGACCAAAAAAACCGCAATGAAAAGAATAAGTCGTGTCGAAAGGGGACGACCTTTTGTAGAAACGAACAATAAGGCGAACATAATAGAGCCGGTAAATGCCGTGTGCGCATTGAAAGGAGAGCTAATGAGTCCAAGGAATGGAAACACGGGTGGACAGGAAAGTCAAAAGGAGAATGAATGGGATGGGATGAACACGTGAACAGGGAACTGAAAAGAAACACCGTCTAACTAAACCCGAACGGGGAAGTGACCGAGCGGGGTACCGAAGCTCATGCGGGTGGTCCTTCTTTTTGATAGTTAGATTATCAAAAATAATCTCACAAAATAATTGTAACCAAACGTACCCTAAGTTCTTACAACCCTCAGAGGAGGCCACTCTTCTACTCTCAGCATCAAACTCTCCAACTATTGCCAATGCAATTCCAACCTACAAATGCCTTGTTGATGCACTCAATCAGGTGGGGTTTTCTCTTGTTCACCCTATCACAAACATTTGCCAAACTGACTACTTGTAGCATCCACACTTAGGCTTTTTCAACTGTCACCAATTCTGTATTTTTAGCTGCAATTGAGCTAATCAAGAGAAAAATTATAGACTATTCTTGTGCTGCTGTGCAAAAACCGGTCTACCTCTGTGGAAACATTTTAAATGTCTGTGAGGAGATTTGGTTTCATGGTATGACCAGCAAAATTGTCAAGTAGGAGTAAGATATTCCTGCCTTTGGCTTGTAGGTCCCTATCTGAATTACTGTAATAATCAATTCCACGCTTGGATGGTGTCTGTTTATTGAAGCAAAGTGGGGATTTCCATTGATCAATGAAGGTCAGAAAACAGCTGTCCAATTCATCAGCATTTGTATGACACACAACCATCATACGGGCTTTGGAACCTTTTACACCTGGAGCATTCTGACTGGCTAAACTACAGTCGGGAGGCATCCTAAAGCATAAAATAAAACAATCAGAAAGAAGTTAAGAAGAGAAGAGACGCAGAAGACTTACGCATGAAATTGATCTTTCTCATCCATGGTATAGATGCCATTGCCACAGTGTTTGTACTCAGAAGTGATCTTACAGATTCAATCCCTCTAAGTAGCCACGACCTCTGGACTGGCTGATGAAGCCTTGCTGTGTTTTTCAATCTTTCAAAGTTTATGATGTGCTTTGAATGTGTCACACCATCCACCACCCAAGGTCAGCTAGTCCTTTCTTGGGATCTTCTTGAGTTGAGCAAATTGATACCATTTTTCTTTCATTTGTTTTCTGGGATAAAGCTGACCTCTCTTCTTGCATTCACGGTGTGGAAATCTAGAATTATCAGGCCTTTTGGGACCCCTTTTATAGATTCATTTTATTTTATTTTATTTTATTCTTTCTTTTTTATTTTTTTTTCTTAGGGGTGTCTTTCATCTCACAAGGCTCAGCTCATTATTCTCATTTTTCGCATTTTTCATTTCAAAGTTCGCTTAATTCATCATCCAGTTCAACCAAGTCCTAACTAGTTCCTAACAACAAGAGCACAACAAGAATCAAAAAAAATGAAAGAAAATTACAAAAAACAAAAGAAAATTTGATTTTGAGGGTCTGGGTAATCAAAAGGGACTAGATAATTAGATAGAAGGAGAAAGGTGGTCAACAAAGAAGAAGAGACAAGGAGGGAAACAAAAGAAAAAACCAATAAAACTCCGAAATCAATTGATTGACTGATTTTGATGAAGAGGTAGTGGCAAGGCAATGGTGGAGGTGGCTGAAGAAGAGGAGATGGTAGTTAGCTTGGTAGATGGAAACAAAAGAGAGAGGAAGAAGAAAAAAAGATGAAACTCACCTAGAACAGCCGGAATCGAAATCAATCAATTTTGATGACCAGGTAGTGGCACGGCAATGATGGCGGGGTTGAAGGCAAAGGCAACGGACCCAGAGTCCAATCAATTTAATTCGAATCAAGTAGAAACTAAAAGAATAAAGAAAATAAAAGAAAGAGAAAAAGAAAGAGATGAAAACCGTGGTTAGACAGCGAGGAGAGGTTGGAAGATAGAAATGTGAGAAACAAAGGAAATCACTGACAAGTAGGTTTGGATAGGTTTTGAGGGAAAGAAGGATCCTGGTATAAAAAGCAAATCATTCGAAGGATTCTTTTCCTCTTTTTGTCTTTTTTGGTTGTTAGTGTTCGTTGTGCGTTATTAGAAATATAAGAGTCTATAGAATAGTTTATCAAGTTATAGTTAGTTATCGTAGAGTTATCCATTGAATCAAAGATCTGATTTGAGTTATTTTTCTTTTTTTTCATTGTCCTTAGTAGCCTATAAGAAGGTAGAAAGATAGAAATAAAAAAAAGAGATACTTATTAGTTTTAGTTCATTGCTTCAATGGAGAGAATAAAGAAAAGAGTTGAGAGATTGAAGGACTTACCTTTAAATTGTTGGTGTAGGGTATTATAAGAGTCTAATACAAGTTATTAGAGTCTTATAAATTGGATTTTTGAAAATTGGATTTTTTTTTCAGTTTCTGACCTTAAGTCAGAAACCTCAAGATTTGAGTAGTTCAAGTGGATTTTGGGTTGTTACAGGTGTAACAACTTGGCTTTCAAAGGTGTTAGGGTGTGTGGGGTACTGTTAGGATCAGTAGAAGTTGGGGAATAAGGT
>MWRL01018970.1:0-16332 GCA_002157085.1 Melampsora occidentalis | reverse complement strand
CCAATAAATGCAATCATTTTTCACATTAGTAAAATACATTATTTTCACAGTGTGAACGATCGGCGGGAGTTCAGCCTGGCCCTCTATTTTATTGTCTCTCTAGTATTTTGATCCTATTGTCTCTTAGCCTTTTTTTTACCTTTCTCTTTCCTTTCTTTGTATTCTTCACATTTTCGTGTTCATTTCAATAGTCTTATGTTTTCAGCTTATCATTTTTCCTTTTCAACACATTCATTCACGCAATTTATTGACTTTTTTCATCAAGTGCCCAATTAATCCTTTGAAAATCTGTTACCTTTCATGGCGGTTCACGTAAAGCCAAGCACCGTTCAAATTCAAGCGTTAAGGTAAGGCCTAGGAATTAACCAATCACAGGGAACTAGCCCCGCTGTAATGATCCTAGATTGTAATCACTTACAACATAAAAGATGAGTTTGCATTCGACATCATTCATAGATTAGGATTTCATGCCGATTTGCTTTCTCTCAATTGTAAAAGTCTTCAATAAGTTTCCAATTGATTATCTATCTAATCATCTAGAGTCATAAGCTTCATTTATTCTCTATTCATCTCTTCATCGTCACACTCATAGCAATGCCTCCTCGACTCATTATTGATTTAACCAAACCAACTGACAATGAGCCAACAGAGCCCATTACTCTGCCATCGACTGCTTCCTCTGTACCAAGCGGTTCTGCTATTCCCACTGGTCTACCCATTCTTCCAGGAGTAACTGAAACCAACAACAGCAACGGAATGCCCAATGCCAGTCAACCGGGTAATGTTAATGTCATACTACAAGTCGGTGACTGACACAGTGTAACTGAATTTTTTGATGTATATAACAGCCACTGCCAAACTCCCGTACTATGAGTTGATAGACAATCTCGGCCGCAAAGAGGAGGGATGCCTTTACCGATTGAAGGCCAGACCGTACCGCCCATTTGATTACCGGGCGTCGTACAATCAGGATGAAGAGGTAGAGTACTACGACAACCGTATTGCTTACAACCGATTAGACATCGTCAAGAGGTATTCAACAGCCGATGGATGGCGGGTTCGTCGGATTTATGTAAACTCACTGGAGCTTCATGGGTTTCTTCGCGGTTATTATCACCTCAAGTACCACGAATCGTGGGCCCAGATGGATTCTCAAGGCCGGGCACACTGTTTTGCTCGCGCTGAGAGCAATCGTCACGCCGCTATGGCATTGAAATCATTTCAAGATCTTTTGTTCAAGAAAAGAACATGTGAAGGCCAGCTCAATCCTGAGTACCAACAATGGTACTCCGATTCATGTTCTATGGTTGTGAGTCCACAATTCATTCATTCTAGCATGCGTCAATAAATGGACTCATTGTATGTATATAATAATCTAGATTATGCCGTGTTACGTCCTGCAGGCAGCAGTGTCCCCATACAAGGGTGAGCCGTGGTGGATGGTTTTTGAGGGAGCCACCGATCGCAACCACACCTTTGTTTCGGAGAATAACTTCAACATGCCAACAAAGGAGCCTCAAACTTGGACTCGCCTAATACACGCATTCATTCACCATACTTATGATCTCAGTGGCGACCAAACATTAATCTCCAATCTGGATTGTGACGAACACGGTAAAATCAGCAACGTGATTTGCTATGTCCGAAAGTAAGCCTGGGCTGAACTTCATAAGCGCTCACTGAAATACAACTACCTTCAATTGCTCATGTATATCTCAACAGTTGCCCTCCACATCACAGCCGCGACGATGCGGAGATGTCCAGTAAAATTGACCGTGCATTCCGCTTATTTGTTGAACAACATGTGTGCAATGACATATGTGATGTACTCGGCAATGTCAAGATGGGCAACAATCGATTGAATTAGCGCCGATTTTCCTTTCTTCACACTCATTTTGCTAAATGTATATATTTTTTCCTTTTGATGTTTGAGTTTCACAGATCTTTTTTAATTGTATATATATATTGAACCTTTGAGAAACAAGGTGCCAATCACACTGCAAGTTGTGCTGTATCGCGCATAGTATGTCTATCATAATAATGCAATTGGATTAACAAAAAGTTTTATTGATGCATTTTTGATGAGCATTGCCAGTGATCGAATATCATTCATGCATGATTTCTGAGATATCGGCAGTGATTGATGATGATCGAGAGTGATCGCTTGGTGAATGATGATGATCGAGAGTGATTGGGTGGTTGAAACTGATATATAATATGATTTTTATCATTTGCCAATTGGATTTTGTGAAAATCCATGGCAAATGGCGCAATGAGGATGATTAGGATTGGTGCCGATTGTGCCAACCATTCATTCATCGGGACGTCATAGGCGCATGGTCGCTTGATTGCTTGCGTTCCCTTGCGTTCCTCATCTTTTCACGCGGACACTGTGAATGCAATTGATTGTTTAAAGAAAGCTGAATTGGCCTTGCTTTGGTCCTAGTAACTCGATCATCATATCTCTATCTCCTGAGATAAACGACCATGCCTTCGCGCAACCCCATAAACGAGTTAGCAGGCACCACCGCCGAAGAAACCATTACGCCTCCTGTAACCACTTCAAGCCCCAGCTCTTTCAATGAAACCCCCATGGCAAGAGCTTCTTCTCCTGGTGCTACTGCTGCTGTTGCTGTCCACGGCTCTGTTGAGCCGGCCGGTAAACAAGGGTCAATCACCACTGCTGCATCAGGGAAGGTAATTCCCTCTTCAAGAACTGTCTACAAGGTCAGGGCTCGGCCTGCCGTGAGACACAGCCCGTCTGAAGGTGAGCGGGAATATTGCCAAATTGGGTCTATTTATTTGATAGGTCCTTTGCCTTTGCAGTTGTTATAGGAGCTGGGAGTATCATCCGCGTATCCGTTCCCCAACCTATCTTGAATTTCAGACTTGATACTCCATCCAAACGCGCCGCTTTCCTTTACCACCTCGAAGGTTTCTACAATCATGGTTCCAAGCCGTCATACATTCCAGAGGGCGGCACTGGTTTTACAGAGGCGATTGTGGTATACGAGTTAGGTCGCAAGGTGGATTTATCGCAAACAAGAGATGTCAACGATTGGTCCGTTCGTGAATTGCAAGGCGATGGTGTTGCTATGCCGTATGAAGGCATTGCAAGATTTCACTCTCGATGGTCGTGTTCCGCGAGATCCGGTAGAGATGAAGCTTTGGAGATAGTGAATGCTCATTCTTATGTTGCGAGCATGCTTCAAATGTTCAAGGCCCGGTTACGCGCATTGTGGCATGAGCAAGAGAGGATTCGGAGCTCCTTGGCAATGGAACACCGGGAATGGTACTTACGTGCTGCAGCTTTACACGTCGGTGCATTGTCTTCATTTTTAGGATGCATGTTACTGTTACTGACTTTGGCAAATTTTTTGACGTTAGGTGCCTCGTGTTTATTTGATGCAGACTATTGGTTCACTAGATGATGACGTACCTAGATGGGTTTTGTGTGAAACAGCCCGCGAGGCCAGCAGCCAACGATACGTGTATCCGTCGTGCTTTAGCGACAGCATGCCGCCATCAGATCCCTGGAAGGATTTAGTTTTTAGTTTTTTACACTATGTATTCCAACAGAGTTCAGGAGTTACTATGATCAGCCAACTGGACTGTGACGAGACAGGCAGCTTGTCCAACATCATGTGCTTCAATAAATCGTAAGCTGCCAGCCATTTTTTTTGGTTGGTTGTCTACTTGGTCTTTGTGATTGATTAATAACCTTTTTCTTTTTCTCAATTGTCAACAGTTTGTACTACTTCGAGAACAGCGACAGAATGGACCAGCCCTTTTTTGATTTCAGATTTGGGCATAATCGCTGTAACCGCATTTGCAAAGATATTGGGCTTTCACCCTTGGAGTTGTAATTCCAAGATCATTGGGTTTTAAATTTTATTTCAATGCTTTGATTCATTGCATTTATCGACTTATACTCACCATGTTTGACTTTTCAAAGTCATATTCAAGTAGTGATGTTTCTTTTTCTATTTGTTTCTCTTGAATGCGAAAATTTTGTCTCTGTCTCAAATTGCGAATATGGCAGTAATGTCACAACATGGTAAATTAAATAATATCATGTTATTATTATTGTAGCAGGTAAACAAATTTAGAGTTGAACAATAGTAATCAGGGGGAAAATCAAAAATTGCAGGAGATATCAAACTCAGAGGGGGAAAGGACTTTGTTGGGCCAGATGGGAAGGAATATTACAGCAGAAATTGGTTCTACGTGCAAGTTTGGAGAGAAGGGATTCATTGCGCACACGTATCATCTCCTCCAAAAAAAACCTGTAGTTTATCTCGTGCATACCACGACATATTGAGAGAAATCCACCATACCATGCATTAGTAATCTCCGCAGCAGACCCATTGAACCTCCATGTACCATCGGCTTTCTTGAGGAATGGCCAGCGCTTCGGGTCATTGTTCTGACGGCACTGGGCGTCCTTTTCTGAGTGGGTGCGCATGTGGAAAGGATCAACCGGTCTGATGGTACCCTTGAGGCGTTCTGCGGCGGCTACGTCCTTCCTAAGAGATTTGTCAAAAGTACATGAATTATCAAAGAATTGAACCGGTGGTAGAACAGGGAATTTTCTTTCTAATATGTCCTGGTAAATCAAAGTCAGGTGCATCAATAGGATGTTTCAGGCGGGTGTGTATGCGTATGCTGATCTTACTCTGACCAAGATTACTGATTCTGCGCGGTACATTGTCTCCCTTGCCAGAGTGATGCCACATGTCCCAACAAATAGCATGTTGTTGTGTGTCTTGGCGTTGGAGCAAGTTGGCTTCTTGGTGATGTTCGACGCCCAATAGGTCTCTTCTCCATCACGGCCTGCTTCATGGGTTCGATCTGACTCGTCTCGTTCAACCAATGCATCCACGTTGAAGTCGTCAGTATCGGCATTCAGTGCTGCAGTGGGATCCTCAGGTAGTTTCGCGCCGGTGCGTTGGTTGAAAGCTAGCGCTGCCAAAGACCGACGGGTCTTCTCAGACCGAATTTGAAGTGCTTCTTGGTGTTCAGGTAGGTCGCAGGCCTTGGTGCTGCCTATTGCGTCGCGAGTGCACGGCTGTGCATGGCAGAGTTTGCCAAGTAAGGGAGTATGTATGGGGCAATAACGGTCTTTGGGTGTCTCAAGCATAACAGTGCATGGTGGTGGGTTAGTGTTGGATGGATGAATTGAGATGAGTTGTTCTTTGGTAGCACTACAACGTGGGTGGCCGATTGTTATGCCGTCCATAGCGATGGCACGAATTGCTGATATTCATAAAAAATTGCCACGTCAGTAATTTCGAATACAAATGAGATTTTCATGACTGACCTAATCCTCCGCCTGGCACTGCCGGGTCTTCAATGATTTCAGTGCATTCAGAGCACATATGATCAATGTATGGACTTCCTTCGAGTTCTGTCCAGGTCAGAATGGTCATTTTGGCGTCTCGGAATCGATGGCGAGACCCTCCAGAATTCGGAACGCTCATCATGCGTTTGCGGAGGTTGTATTGGCGTAGAAGTCGATGCACATCCATTGCCGTAGTGCAACAGTGGTCAGAAAGGCTTGGTGTGAATGTCTCTGCTTGAAAATGATTAGCTACGTCTTCTGATATCTTGTGACAACTGTTGTATATAGTCACAAGATTGTATATGGAAACACTGAAATGATTGCAATGTATGTTAGCTTTGAATTCCTGGTTATGATTAGTGTTAGGTGGCGTACTGGGCTAGGGACTGTGTGTGATTGAAGTACTCAAGGAGTCGGATGGTCATGAAATAGTGCATGTTCACTTGGATACAGTCCGGATCTTTTCTCACTGTGTCCAGGTAGTAAGTGCGTGGTCCCTTCTTGGTTGAAAAGTACGACGCCCTGTAGCTGGTTTTGCACTCTTAAAGTGAGCAAGAATCAGTTCGTGCTTCAGGGATGTTGACATGATAAAAGTCAAAGCTCACCTCGACAATATGTGGTATGGTGACGGATTGATTTGATGCCGTCTAAGTCGTAAAGGTACCCGCAGATTGGCGGCCTTCTTTCCAGTTTTCGTTTGCCGCCAGAGTCCCGGCATTCGTCATTGGGACATTTGTCTTGGTACGGTGGCCAGAATACTCTTTCGGTTATTTGAAGTGCGCCAACTTGCCGGTTGAGTCCTTTATCTCGTACTAGGGCAGCAGGTTCCACGTATGACGAGGCAAGGGTTGAGTACAGGACGTTCCATAATACCTCCCATGTGCCAGGCACAGCCGGTCGAGGTAGGGAAGAATTGAGATATTCATGCGGCGCGTGGTATTCGTCAATTCTGATGGACTGTTGGTTGATTGCGACAAAATGGCTGGCAACTGAGACACAGCGAAACACTTCGTCGGCGTCGACTGAGGCCAGTATTGAAGGGAAGTGGGATAACTCGTGAAGTATGTTTGAGAAGAGCATGCTTGGCTCGTAATGGGATTGTGGTCTCTGATGATGAATTTCGATGATTGTGTTGATTCCAGGCAATGGGATTTGTAATAACAGACGAGAGACTGAACTGCGGACTGTCAGTATGTGACATGACATACCGGACGGATCCGGTATGATTTTCATTTCATTTGACGCAACGGGTGGGAACGGTGTTCCTTCAACATCTAGGGAACAGTTCCTAATCTGCCGCGAGTCCGACCATGTTCTGCAAAAATTCATACGACGATAGAGGTCTTTTCAGAACGTAAGTTGGAGCTCTTTCTTTCAGTTTTCAAGTTGCATCTTTATATCGACCTGAGCTATAAGTCTAAAACCTGAAAGATGGCTTCAGACTGACGGACTACGACATAATCCGGTTCATCTCTTCACCTTTCGACCGTTCCCTTACATCTCGGCCAGTGTTCAGCCTGTATGTTTGTATCTTAAAACGCGGTCAAGTATGACGAGTGCAGTTCACCAATGAGCGCATGTGACTGCGATACTTCTCCTTTCTCCTATGAACCCTGATGATCTGTGAGACTGAGTGCCACGATGGGCAGGGCTTAAAATCCAACTGGAGATTGCCGTTGGAAGGTAACATTCAATGATAGAAGACTTCACTACCACTTCCTCAATGATCACAGAACCCCGAGAAACCCTTCATCTTCAGTTTTCTTTTAAAATCTTCCAATCCTCTCGGCAGATTGTAATACATTCCCTCGACCTCTTATTGTATTCAATTTTTGCAATTCCTCCATCGAATCAAAAAAAATATTGTTAGTAAATATTAGTGTTTGTTCCTCAGTTCTTCCCCGAATTCTCTTTGTTCAAATTCCAAAAACTCCATCATGGGTTCATTTGCACATCAACTCAAGCGTCAGTCCTTGTTCCCTCACTCTATTCTCACAAGTCGCAACCTTCAGATAAATCTCGCGCTCAAGGTTAAAATGCTAATATTCTTCATTTCTATTCATCAGTGGATCTCGTTGCCGCACTTATCGAGTTTTTCGGTTAGTGATTCAACTTCATTAGCCGCTACAATCGAATATTGAAGGAAGTCGCAGTATTAAAGCGTTTTAACTCAATTGGCATTTAGGAACAATGTTGTTTCTTCTGATGGGACTTGGAGGAATTCAAGCCGCCTCCGTGTCCAAGCTGGCAGGTCGGGCACCCGACACTGATCCAGCTAACAATGTTGCCAGCATTGAAAACCTTCTCTATATATCCACCTCGTGAGTAAAGTTTCTTTGGCTTGGATCCTATGCTAAGTCTTACGTCGACACATTGATTCAGATTCTCACTATGTTCACAATAGTATGGGCCTCTCGCTACTTGCAACTGCTTGGACTTTCTTCCGTGTCAGTGGAAGTGTCTTCAACCCAAATGTGGCCATCGCACTCGTACTCACCGGAGCAATCAAACCAATGTAGGCTTGTGTTCGAACTCGCGTTATGGATTGACTTGAAAATATAGGATCTCCAGATCTCGAAATTTACTGAGAAAAATCTTTTTGAACTTGTGGTTCTTTCCTTTTTATATTTTGTTCAGGCGTTTCGTCCTTTACGTTTGTGCAGAGGTCAGTCTACTCCCAATTGAACATAGACTTATCAACAACTTGAGTCATGGATCATCAAACTAATCCTTTCCTTATTCCAAAAAACACAGGTTCTCGGTGGTATAGTCGCTTCAGCACTACTTAACGCTGCTCTTCCTGGAAAATTGGCCGTGAATTGTACACTTGGACCCGGTGTAACTCCCGCTCAAGCCATCATTGTGGAAGGCTTCTTGACAGCAGCTTTGACATTAACTGTCTTGCTGGTAGCTGTCGAAAAGCATCGGTCTACTCCATTTGCACCATGTGCCATCGGATTGGTACTTTTTGCTACCCATCTTTTTGGGGTAGTATTCACTGGAGCTGCCGTAAGCCTCTCAAAATATCAACTCTTCAAGTCGCATCCCCAAACTTACATTCATCTTCTTGAACAGCTGAACTCCGCCAGAGCATTTGGTCCCGCACTGGTGAGTTTTCTTGATGTCTGGAATTGTTTTGAGCGATTGCTTAGGTTCAATCTCTTTCTTTCTCTGTTCAACAGATCACTGGATTTACTTCTTATCAATGGGGTTTGTCTTTCACCTCCTGCTCCTCTACGTTCAAGTCAATTCATCATCTGACGCATTGGTATATTCAGTTTATTGGGTAGGACCCTCAGTTGGTGCATTGGTCGCGACTGCTCTTTACTATCTGTAAGATCCAAAGCATTTTTCTAAAGAAAAAGCGTCCTCAGCTGATGGTTTCAACTCCTTCTATTTAGTCTCAAAGCCGTCGATTTATATTCACTCACCCCTAAGCAAGATTCCGATCAAAGGGACGACTCTCCTGACCTAATGGGAATTGAAGTGAAGATGCGACGAAGAAATAGTTTTGGAAGCTCAGATGGATCTCATCTCGGACCCAGTGGCACGAGAAGGTACCATAACAGGGAAATTACCCCCAGACACTTCAACCAGCCGGGCTACCAGCACTCAGGACCCCCACCCTTCATACCGAATCCCGAATACATGCACCATAGCCCTTATGAAACCCAACAAGACCAGTATCACTCGTACGATCCCAACTCTGCTGTCGGATATCCGCTTGATAAACCTCACAAAACCCAACACGGTGGAAACCCAATCAAGTTAGCATATCCAAAGCGCTCCTCTCATCTCTCATCCGGAGAAGAAAATTCTCAAGGATATCACCATCATCATCATCATCTTCATCATCAACCTTCATCAGGATCTAACAAACCTGATTATCCACCAGCAGGCAGCTCAGATGAACTCAGAGAGATTCCGGTTTGGTCCCCGTACGGTGTAGTGCCACTTCAGCCAAGTGGTTCTCTAAATCATCATCATCGCTGAAAAAATGTATCAAAGTCTTAATCAGATAATTTCTTGAAAGAAAAATCTGTCAAATATCACTGCTCTTACAATTCACAAACAAAAACTATATAAGAAATGAAACATGTAAGATATCAAATGTATTCAATAACGCATTCAATCTCTTCTTCTTCTATCTTTTTCTTTTCAAATCTTGATGTTTCTATCCTTTCGTTTTATATGCACTTGTCATTAGTTATTGCATTTTTCTTCTTTTTTGTTGTTGTTGTCAGAAAAAGCACCTATTAATCCTTGAAGGAAAAATTGTTCAAGTACTATCTTACCTAACTTTGAATTCAAACAATCTTCAGCTTTCTCTTTTCTTTTTTTACTTATGAACCATCGAGTCCGCAAAACCTTCATCCTGATCTATGCTGAGAGTTGTCACAACCACATGAGCACATCTTTTGTGGTACGCTTTTTGGTGAAATCCCTTCTATGGGGCATCAACTCCCCTACTCTGATTTGCCTGGTCATTTTCAAGCCTTTCAATTTACTTTCAACTTGACACTATGTTGATTGAAAAGGTGAAAGGCTCTACCCAGAGCTTTCTATCATCCTTTCAGAGGGCGTGTCAATGAGGTCGTATGAATCGTCCGTGACACTGACTCATTGGCGCATGTTGTGGTTTATATCAGCAAGAGAAGGCCCCAACAGTAAGAGCAATTTCTGTAGACTGTGGTTGAGGCGTATATCGATAGCAAAGCATAGCTTTAGGGTCATCAATCTCTATACGTCAATCAGACTATGTAAAAAGAATCACAACGAAAAAGTCGGTGTCAAGGGGCCATGAGCATATAAAATCCCACGGGTCAAACAGGCCAAATTATATCGTAACAGGTCTTGATAAAGTTCAACCAAGGAATTTACTTCATACCAGCTGAAGGGATAGCTCTTGAATATATAATGGCATGGGTGATGGGTGATAGTCTAGATTTCCAAACCCACAATTCATGATCCTGTTAGTTAGTAGGCATCAAGATATGTAAGACACAGCATCCATTTTCCTATGGCACGTCGTAGAATAAGACAATGGGTAGAGAAAATCCATTGATAATGGAATGGATGAGATACAGCAAATACACAGATGATTTGATGTAAGGTCAAACTACAACAACTTTATACAAAAAGTTATAAAGAGGTAGAGAGCTCCATGGCGCATCACGCTCAAGAGCTGATTATCAAGCAACGTATCGGATTCGGGACACCAAACATCAATTATATCACGATCGCCTAGTGTATATCTGGGCTTGGAAGTTGGGGGACTAATGCCCTAATGATCAAGTCATTCAATAGTCATACGGTTCATGTGTTGACTTCAAATGGGTTGACCTCAAGCTTGATCAAGTCAGAGCTGCAAGTAATTGCCTTGGCGAATAAGAGAATAACACAACTTCGCCGAAAGCGTAGTAATCTTGTAGTCGCTCACATTGTCAAGTATGACATTTCCATATCTAAATCATGACGAAGTCTTTTGACATCACACTGAACATTGATTTTCAAATTTTCGATCTTTATCATGTGATCAATTCACAAAAGAGATAGAGTAAAGAAAAGAAACAATTGGAATTGTCTCTACACAACTAGACCTTATATGAAAATTTAGCCTTAAACATTTTAACCGTTTCCTCTTCGTCCTCCACGTTTCTTACGATTGATATGCGCACGTAAGGTCTTTTGACGATCTCTTAAAGAAGCACTCTTCTTAGAACGAACCTAAAAAAAGCAAAGAAAGAGTAAGTAAATGACATCAAAAACGCCAAAAAACAACTGCGGTATACGTACTCTATTAGATTGTTGTGTCATCGCAAATGACTTTTGTCTTGATTTAGCTTCATTAGTGCTACTACCCATAGCTCCATTCTTTAATCCTTTTCTACCTCTAGCTTTTGAACTACCAAACTTGTCTCTACCATCTCGTCCAGATTGAATACTTGCCATCCTTTCTTCATAATTCTGTTTAGCTTTCTTTTGTTGTCCAATAATATCTCCTTCACTTACAAATCGATGGTTTTCTTCTTCAATCGCATCAAGTATAGGAGCTTCCTTGGAATTATAATGCGCTTGTTGTCGTAATTGTTTGAGGATCTTATGGTGTGATGAGTTGGCATTCTTCGATCCGCTCTCTTTTGCTGCCTTTTCGATTGCACTGATCCTCAATTCATTCAGTTTCGCAAAATCTGCCGGCGTAAGGATCTGAAGGGTAAAGTGTGATCAGTATCTGTAGTCACCAAAAGAGTCATTCAAAAGTGCGTACTTTGGTTGAAGCCAAGCTAGCGATTTGAGGCTGAGCAGGTTGTTCAGCATCGTCATCTTTCACGCCATCCTCTACAGCCTGCTCTTTGCCTGCTTCTTCATCTCGGGAGGCGCGGGTGTCTTCGCCCGCTTTCCAGCCTCCTGTAAATATCTTCCTTCGTTTCTCTAAACGCTGCCTTCGAGTGATCTTCTTCCCATCCACTTCCTCGTCATCGCTTGAGTCACTGACATCCAACATACCCTCACCGTCTTCGCTGCTGACTTCGATCCAACTTCCATCTGAATCCTCTTCACTCTCGCTACCAGAATCATCAGATTCAACCTCCCAGCCTTCCCATTTGTCATCATCATCGTCCATTTCTTCTTCAGAGTCACCCTCTGCAGCTTCGTTACTCTTATTGACCATAGCTTCCTCTAACAATTCCAACCCAGGGATCGTAGTGATATCACCTCGTGTTTCCCCAAACCTCACCACTCTTCGTGTTGGCATCGTGGTGTCTTTATCGGCCGCAGAGTCCTTTAAACCCATCGTCGCCACTTTACCACGCTCGCGGTTTCTAAGCAAACTGGGATTGACATCTCGGAACAGACCCAACAAGCTTCGTGCAGCGGTAATGATACCCTTGTCCTTGCTTTTCTTGTACTCGATCAAATCAGCTAACAAATCAGCTTCCATGGCCAAAGGTTGTCTTCGAGAGATTTCTGTGATCGAGTTCAGTCCGGCTGCGATGACAGTAGAAGCGACACCTGGATGAACAAACTCGTTTGCCAATTTACGTAAACAGGGCATCAAAACGTCGGGCGGGGTGAGCTCGTGTACTGATTGAGCGAGAGCAGCAAGAATAGAAGTGACTTGAAGTTGCTGGTGATTGATGTACTTGAGAATGTATGAGTAAAAAGGTAGAACTTGTAACTTGTGAATAGTGCTGATGCGAGAAAACAACTGAAGTAATAAGATCTTGTGATCCAAGGTATAAATTTTATCATGCTTCAAGAGAGCTTCATAAAGTTTTTCACCCAATTGGGGAGGATCATGAATAAGCTGTATAGCAGAGAAGTTCGGGTTGCTCTTATTTACGCCGGCCTCTTTGGCTCTCTGTTTTCGATTAGCTTGTTTGATCAGCTTCTCAGCTCGCTTGTCAGTCGACTTTCGTTTCTTGTTGATAGTTTGAACGTGTTTGACTTGTTTTACATTGATGTCCTTCTCTGGCTCATTGTCACTATCCAATTCATTCAGTCCGTCTCCAACTCCAGAGTCTGATAAGAAAAAATGAATTGCAGCTGATTGAACCTTGGTATTTGAGTGAAAGCAGGCATCGGACAATATCCTAATCGTCTTTGAATCATCCCAGATGCCTTTCCTCCATAATTCTGCAGCTAATTTGACTGCCCACAATGCCTCTCGCCGGCTTCCGTTTGCAGCTACAGAGTTTTTATTGAGCTTTCTCTTCATACCGGGTCCTTCCGACCCATCGGCGCGACCTCCGTCTATACCGCGTTCGATCATGTTGAAAAGAAGTCCTTGGACAGATCGGTTCAGTTTGTGATTTTTAGTCTTCTTATTTGCTAATTTGATATCAGTCAGGATGGTTTTCAAGATCGATGCCCGAAGGATAGATGAGGTGGTCATAGGTAAGAGCGCAAATAGGACCTGTAGAAGGCTATGAAAGGATCTCAGCAAGACACTCAAAATATATACCTATGAGCCTGGAATCTTGAAGCGTAGACTCACTCAAAAGTGGTGATTAGGCAATTAGTCGTATCTTTACGCCTCATGCCAACCAAAGCTTGAACTAGAGATTTTCTCGTGTCGGTATGCAAAAGATCATGTCGTTGAAGTAAAAGACTAGATAGCTCTGAAGGTAGTTTAGTGACCGGTCGGATTGGTTTGACTTTGAGAGCGTAGCAAGGTGCGGTCTGTGCAAGAATATTGTTAGAATAAATCTATGATTTCAATGAAGAAATACATCAAGTTCGCTTACCTGTGATAGAAAGATCACTACTTCTCTGAATTTCTCTTCAGTCTCTCTGCGACCCTTACCACTTCCAGCTCCTGTACTCGTAGGGGTCACACTAGCCGGTCCTACCAAGTCCATACCATTACCACCTGATGAACCAAGTCCTAGATCGATGACCGCTCGAAGTGACTGATAATGATCCCATTGAGTAGCGAATTCAGCAGAATAACCATCTGGGTCTCGTTTGATTAAGTTTTGTAGAGCTGGTAAATTGCTATATTGAACCGAATGAAAAGTCGTTCAATTTCAGAATATCTTTGAGTGAAACTATGTAGAGTGAAGCTTACGATATCAACAAGAGACCACGTTCTGGTCTACGTGATGAAGCTTCCATGATTGGTTAGGTGGTGAAGTGGTAAAGTGGTTTCTTCGATGGTGTCTCTCTATCAATCCAATTCCAATCAAACTTACCAACAACATTCATCACTGTCACTGATCGAGGTAAGCTTGTGGGCTGTAGATGTCACTTCTCACTACCATCAGGCCTCTGACCTGTCATCGAGAGTACAGTCCACTCCGTAGTGTATGTCACGCATTTCACATATATTTTTATCATGAGACAGTTGAAGGTTAAACTTCAAGATTCAAAGCTCAATTTGCAAGCTGTTCCAACCTCCATGATGATTTGTCTGCACCTCTTCAAGAAGTAGAAAGGTGGTATGTATCACATTTGAGGATCATTTCTCGGCTACCGTGTCATTTCTATGTATCTCCAACTGTGTCTATACATCGTGGCAAACATGAGCAAATATCAGAAGGAAATTACACTGGCTTGTATGTACATACTCTTGATGCCCTTCGTTACAATTTTTAGATCACGATTTGAATTTCTCGTCAATTTACTTCTCCTCGGTCAATTCATGAAGTGATTAATCGTTCGCCTGAGCTCTGTTGGGTTTAATATTGCTCTCATCTCTCTTGCATCATCATACTCTCCCGGTCGAATTCACTGGTGATGAAATTGCTTTCTATCATATGCTTGATGTAAAATTCTCCAAAAGAAAGCGTTACAGAAGAGATCAAATCAGGGGCGCGTGTTAGTTCCATGAACTCAAGATGCACCAGAGAGAAACGAAGGACACACGATTTGTCTACTCACAAGAAAGATTATAGTTGTTCAAGGTTGTTTTCGATGCTTCAGTCGAATTCAAGTGGCGCCAGATAACACAGGAGAAAATTGTTCGACAGTGCTGGGTTTTCTTCCATCTTTGTTCAAACCTTCTAGTTCTTCAAGCACAGATGTGCCTGGTCTTAGAGACAGAACAGAATTTTTCTATAGAAGATGAACTTCGCGTGATTTTTATGCTTTACCTTGCTTCCGAACTCTAGCATTTAATGATCCAAATGGCTGGGAAAACTCCCTTGAACCTAGGATGTATAAAATTCTACTCCGGTCATCATCAATGATGAACCTGGACGAGTCTGGTATTTACAGATCACCATCTAAAGAGACTAGCTAGGACTAGCGTCATATAGAGACTTCACGGATAGATAGTCACTTCAACAAGATTGGCGAACCATTGAGAGTGCTTGCTCAGAAAGATCGTTGCTTGTTGAGTCATTTTCTACAAGGTCTTTTCGCCTTTTGCAATGATTACAAAGATTCAGGGACAAGAATCCAGCAATGGAATAATTCTTTATATAGTGTGCCACGGGAAGGAACTGTCATCCCACCCCCACCTACGATTATTGTTCAGGTTTTTTGAATACTTGCTCATCACCGCCTTTCCGCTCTTACCAGCTTGGATTTCAGAATTATTGATCTCAAGCATTTCTTTTTCTAGGTCACCATGTATTCTTTCCGAATGACAAGAATACATCCCTCAAATCAAGTGCGAATCTTTTTGATCACAATGTCAACTCATAATCTCTCATCTCCAATACAAGATGAATCTCTCCGCCATGGTTTAGCATGGTCAATATCTGATGAACTCGCTAACACGTCCTTGAAGAAAGTACCGACGTAAAGATGAGTTGATGATCAGCAATTGCACCATGCAGAGGTTTAGATATCACACCATCATCCGCTGCGAACCCGAAAGATCCATCGCAGGCGAAGATCAACTGCCAGTACGGACATCGATTTTTCGTATATGGCGAAAGGTAGTTAGTGGAAATGAAGAAGCGATTTCAGGATTTGAAAAGTCATAAGTGCCCACTAAAACTCTTAGAGAAACGAGGAATGATGAATATACACACTTGGATGCGAACAAGGAAACGCTTTACCAGCGATCCCAACCTCGGTCAAAGGAACAAAGAACTTGTGCACTCTACGACGTGTGATGGCATCTCACAGGACGCCAAGATTCAAAAATCAACATTTATCTCTGATGAACAATAAGGCAATATGACGGTGGGAGCGGATGGAAGGCACGAATCAGCGGAGATCGTACAAGAGCCTCATGGAGAAATTGGTGAACGATGCCATAATAACATGGTGAGAAGGCTTGATTCATGACTCATTGGGCACGCGGTGGTAACATCTCACAGGACGTCAAAATTTAAGCATCATCATCTTGCTCCAAAAGACACTAACCCAATAACATGTAAACGAATCTCGCCGAAAGGTCATCACCATTGGATTTTTCAATTGAGTTTCATTTTGATCGAGTTCGACTTTGGCTAGCCGGTGATGTAAAATTCAATCTTGACTGGAGCTCGGATCAAGTCACATAGAGTCATATCACGCAAGATGTTTTCACTCGA
>KZ145261.1:4378-17445 GCA_002157085.1 Melampsora occidentalis | reverse complement strand
TAACAAACCTGATACACAATCCACATCTCACAATTGGAAACCCTGTAGCTTGGCTTATGCGCCAAAATCTACATTGTCTTACACTCCTAAAGCATTGTCTTCACAATATAATCCAGAAAAGAAGCCAATGGTGGAATCTCTGTGTGCTGGAAAAGTCAAATACACAAAGAATTTACTGTCCAATCAGCAAATTTGCGGAGGATGGAATCTCAACAAATGCACGCGGGGTGATAGCTGCATCAGGATGCACGATATGTGCGACTACATTGGATGTTACAAAACCCACAAAAGTATCACCCACTCAAATTGATTCAAACAAAGACAATTTCATTCCTCCAAACATTGATTTACATACCAAAGAATGGCTTTCATGGGAGCTGACAAATGACAAATTAGGTGTAAGGAAGTACAAAAGAGGTTATGAGTGGGATTGGACTAGTGCACTAGGTTATTCAAATTCAATCGATTTGAGTATCACGGCCCCCCCTGATCTTGATTCACCACCATCTTTAGACAATGATCCTTGTGTGAAATACGCGTTGAACAGATACAAAGAGTTCTTTTCAATTGAATGTCCGGTAGATGTGAAGATGTTCAAGTTTTTGTTAAAAGACCACCCGAATCAACCGTTTGTGGAATTGGTAGTTGAAGGTCCCAAAAATGGATTCTGGCCAATGTGCAACATCCCTTCATCAAAAACGGGAATGGTTCCTAACCACAAGATATGCAACGTTTGGCTGGAACTTCTCAAAGCAGCGCAAGACAAAGAAGTGAAAGCTGGAAGATACTCAAAAGGATTCTATATGTTGCTACCGGGAATGAAAGTATCCCCACTTCTGCTAGTGTCAAAAAAAGGGTCATCAAAGATGAGGGTCTGTACAGATATGAGTTTTGGGAAGACTTCATTGAGCGATTCAATCATAAAAAAAATTAAATTCTGCTTCAATTCTCTTATCTCATTCGCACCGTACATGGTAGATATGGCAAGAAAAGGTATCAAGATGATAATTTGGAAATCAGATGTACAGAATGCATATTGTCTTTTAGCTATGGCTCTAATGTGGCAAATGAGACAAGTGGTGAAGATAGGAGAGACTTTGCATATTGATAAATGCGCAATTTTGGTTCAGCAGCCTCTCCAAAGATCTGGGTATCATTCTTTTCACTAGTGCTTTGGATAGCAAGGACGAGGTTAGGTCTTTGTCACATCAATAACCTTATGGACGATACATGGGGAGTATGTCCAGCTAGTTCATTGGTACTGTTCAAAGGTCATCAAATTCCTTACGATCAGGCCAAATTCCTCTTATTGTTCAATCTTTTAAAGATCCCGTGGGAATGGAAGAACCAAGTATATGGAGAAGAATTGGAGGTCATAGGTCATCTGGTACAAGCAAACAAATTAATGTTCACACTTCCAGCATCAAAAAAATTGGATCTCATAATGACGCTTTGTACATTCACAGCTGCAAAATCAAGGATGTTAAGAGAGTGGCAGTCAATGCTGGGATGGGCTTTGTGGGGTTTCAATTCATTTCCTTTAGGCAGATGGGCTCTTCAATTGTCTTGGGATAAGATTGGAGGAAAGGCGCACAAGAACCTTATAGTTCTCCATAACAATAAGATACAAGAAGATTTGAGGTGGTTAGCAGATGAATTAGAAAAGTCAGACAGAAATCTTATCTTGGATTCATATGTGTGGCATATCAAGGACGCGGACTTCATCTGGTAACTGATGCTTGTATGACCGGTTTGGGTCTCTGACTTCCTAATACATAAAAAGGGTTCCATACAAAACTTTCTCTACCATCTCAGAATATATTTTGGGCAGAGTTAGCGGCGGCTTGCCACGGAATTCTTTTAGGAATAGAACAAGGAGCAAAAAGAATTCTTATATTCTCGGATTCTTTGAACGTTTGCAACCTATTCATATTGCACAGCCCAATTGACCAAGTGAGAGAAATTTTCAAAGCGGTCATTTCAAAATTTGTGATATCCAAAGTGGATGCTCAAGTCGCGCATTTACCAGGGGTGAAGAACGTATTTGCGGATGCTTTATCAAGAGGAGTTTTAGATAAAGTATATGAAAAGCAGCCACAAGCAAAGGTTTCTTCATCCATCCCATTCAAAGATCTACCAGAAGGAGGTTTTCCTTTATCACACAATCAACATGTCATACCACTCCCGAAAAGACCTATTAAGCGCAATAGCAGCAGCAGATGCTGATAAAGCTCTAGCTACTTCAACCAAATCAAAGTACAGAAGTGCAGTAGTTTCATTCCTCAGATTTTGTAGTGAATAAGGTTACAATTCAACACCTTCTATAAATTTGTTATCAGCTTCCATTTCTTTCTCTTGTCGTCGTATCAGCCATAGAACTCAGAGTCATAGAACAATATTGCCTAGGACTGTAGATGCTTACCTGTTGTATATAGCATCAGCTTATCAACCTATATTACCGAATATCACACAATTCACAAACCATCCAGATGTTAGAAAAGTTTTAAAAGGGTGAAAAAAACAATTCTCACTTCCAGCAATCAGAAAAGAACCGCTTTTGATTACAGATCTCATGCAAATTTCCTCAAATTCTAATTCATCTTTTGATTCAATACTCTTTATAGCAATGCTCACCTTGGGTTTTCATTTGCTTCACCGTCTAGGTGAAATCACAGTACCTGACAACCCAAATTTAGTAGATAAAAGAAAAATCATTTTCAGATTATTGGTCATAGTTTCTGATTGTGGGTCGTTCATCAGGTGTACGCTGCCGTATCATAAGGGAGATCCGTTTTTTCTAGGTTCAACTATCATAGTATCATCATGCCAAATAAAAGGAGCATGCCTGGTTTCAGCTCTTTGATCATACTTACATATTAGAGACAAAGTGTCCATTACATCACCACACCTGTTCATCACCAGTAGCGGAGCTTTACCATCAAGATCGTGGTTCCTCAGATGTTTTCATCAGTTCTTTGGAAAGGAGAAGTCAGGACATTCAATGAGATCAGGAGGAGCGTTGGCGTTGGCACAAGAAGGTCTACCACAAGAACACATTCAGGATATCGGGAGGTGGTCCTCAGAATCCTTCAAAATATACATACGGGATCATCCGATAATGTGTCTCCCACTATACCACAGGTTTCCTTTATCATTAGATGGTCACTTGGGAGCGGGGTTTCTTTCAAGGGTGCTGTTTGCCATTGATCACAATAAGTAAGTAAATAACTTAAATACAACAATACCTATATACTTGAAATTTGTTCAAATGTTTCAACTAGTTGTGAATTGGTTGATCTACAACTGGTTTTTTATGTTTATAAATCTTTGAGATATCATACTGACATATTTGCCTACATCATCAGTCTATTACTTACCCATGTCCAGTCTAATAGGATAGGTGGGCGGCAAATAGGGGTTTGTTGTTTACTGGTTTAGATCTTGAGTTGTTTCACCTCTCTTTTACATAGTTACAAACCGGTAATTTCATTCCCTGTTTGCGTGTGCCGCTTTGCGGCTCCGCTCTGCGTAACTCTGGGTGCTCGCGCCTCATTTCAGTGCCTCCCATTCTCGTGTACTAATTTCACACTCGCCTGGTTCTACATACCGGCCGGAATTAAGAAACAAATCCTATATCCTTTCATATCGATGAAGCCCGGATAATCCTTTCTTGCTTTCAGTGATATATCTGCAGTTTGTAATTGTACCAATGAGTTGCATGTGACCAAAAATCCATGCACAATCGAGGTAAAGCTCAAACACGAATATCCTTGAGAGGGAAGGGAAAAGAGATTGGAAGAAACAAAATGGATTTTATGAAGTCATAGTGTTGACATTTGTCCATTGCATGTACGTATCTTGTGTCACCACATCCCCGTCTGTATTTGTTTACACCATATATCATCAGTGAGATATCTATTGAAAGTAAGATCAGAAGGTTATCAGCAAAAAAAGAACTCTAATGATTTTGCGAGACCCATTGATCGTGGTTGCAAAATCAAGTCTAAACCCCAATGTCACTTTCACGTATTTTGGGTGAAGAAGTGTACCAGAAGTAGTCTGTGCAGTGTGGTAACGTTGATACCTCCCACCCCTTGTTCCCTCATCACAGCACCTTGTTTGACTTACCATAGGCGTATTGTGCAAGGTGAACCCAACAAGTTACACCTTTGAGTTCCAGACGTAAAAGATCAACGTAAGATTGAGGGGGGTCCAAGGATAGTGATTCATAACATAGCTTGTAATACAAGAGATCAAAACTCCTCAAGTTCAACAACTTCAAATGAACATATTCTAGAAAAAGATTCTTTGTAATTGGAAAGTCCTGTTTCAAGTGAATGCTCATAGCCACAGAGTCATAAATAGTTTTTCAAAAATTCCAGATAATAAGCTGCAATCAAATGGATCGTGATGGTATGTTAATTTCTTAGAATTTTGAATTGAACCAAACATTTAAAGAAAATATTGATGACTACTGTTTTCTAAATATCATATCTAAATGAAATATAGAAAAGATAAGCAAACTCTTAAGCAAGTTATGCTTCATGGGTAACTGAAAGTCTTTTTACACGTCGGTCTAATTGTATTCTTACATCTTGGTATATCATCTTTGGTACTTCAAAGAAGAACATATATAATAAAATTAAGGACTTCTATGGTGGAATACAACTCGATTACAAAACAAGTAGACGCATTTGTGATTCAAATCTGCAAGATACCAAACGCTACGCTGAAAGATAATAATCAACCATTCACTTAAGAAGACACCCAAGAGAAGTATGAATATATGTGACTGAAGTGAAGCCTAAGAATAATAAGATTTAACTAAAGCAACATGGAAATGAAATATTCATACCAACAATCTCATGAAGCTATTTGACCTCTGCTTTCCCCAAATACCTAACTTCAATCCACCCTCATGGTCACTTTTCTTTTTGCAGGTTCACCGTACCTCCTATTGACATTGTTGAAGCCATAGAGTATGGACCAAACACATGTTATAATTACCACTGCCTCACCATTACATTTTGCTTGGGTTTTCACACAATTCTGTGGTGCTAAAAATCTTGTACAACATGATGATGATGCACATACTATGACCGGAGCCGAGGCCCGGTACCGCCCCCTTTCTGATCCCACACTTCTGACTTGAATCGGCGCATGAGTTCAAAAGACGCTTCTCATGCCTTCAGGTGAACCTCATCACATCTCCCCTTCTACCAGGGCTGTGCTCAGCGTCAAGGTGGATAAACAACCTTTCTTCTAGAAGAATGTATTTTCTATTCTTCACCTGAGACTTATGTAATTTCTACAAAACCCTTTTTAAGAAACTCACTATCTCGCACAATAGTCTGATGTTCCTAATTTCGTTGAGAACTAGTTTAGGAAAGTGTTTGGGGGGCGTGAGGCCGTAGGCTACCGTACAAAATAGGTTCTCAGCATCCCGCACACACAAAGAACTTCACTAATGAACACTTCATACTTAGCAAAGGACTCTAGCTATTATGTGTATGTATGGGTGAGAGGACAAAGTTTTTTCTAAGCTAACTTGAGCGATGATTGTGAATCTACCGAGGGAATTGGGACATGCGGTGTTGTGGTAAGGCAAAAAGTGTTGGGGGAAATTCTCACAATCACCATTATGAGGTGAATGACTCGGTCATCGGGCTCAAGCTTTTCGGCCCCGGGACTATCCGCGTCTCCCAAGTTCAGGGGAACAAACGGAAGACGTCGTGCCTTTGATCTACCTCACATTTCTTTCACATAGCAACCAAATCCGAAAATCTACCATTCAGTTCTTCTGAAACTTACACACAAATAGACGCCCCAGTTTAACTTTACACAACGGATTTGTTGCTGAGTCTATGTGACTTTGGAAGAAGTACGAGTCGAAGAGAAATTGAGAGATTGAGAGAAGTGAAGTGAGCATACATGTTGTTCCAACTTAACGATCATGTTGTCTATTGAGCAATTAAAAGACTTGTGGACGGAATCACACGTTGTATCTTTAACAAAACATACTTTCCCCAGCAACAATAATTTTGTTTGTATTACTTCGTCATCGGTGCGAAAAGGACACGATTAAAAATACATAACAGCTGAAGAAGAAATCATGTGAAATTTTATTTCAGCTTCATCACAACCAAAAATAAATCGTAAAGAAGACAGGAAAGAAGACAGGAATTAATTAACAGAGACGTCTTAAAACTTCAATCTCACTTCGCGTTTTTTTCGACCGCCGTCCCGGAGAACAAATAGACAGCCGCTCCGCACAATCCCTTTCTTGATTATCTTGATATCAATGGAGAATAGAGAGGAAAGAGGAGAGAGGGAGGCAGAGGGAGAGGGAGATAAGATATCTTGACTTGTATCATGACACATTTCTCGGAATAAACTCGTACATATCTAATCAAAACAAATCCGATTGACGAGAAGTGTTAATTTGAAGATGTTTGAACTCAATCAAACCTTTTCATCAGTGATTACAGGAAGGGTCGCAAAGTTGAATGGATTGGTGGGGGGTGTGAGTCTAATGATATTGTACTCAATTGATTTTCCGTTGATCGGCGTTTAGACTTCCTTTGAAGTGTGGTCTTTTTTCAAGGATGCCGCTGGATGCCGTGCTCTTGAGTTTGGAATCCCTTGATACATTTGCTTGGATACACAGATATGATCTTTTTAGTTCTTCCGCTTCATGTGCCTAAGACGCGTTTGTTGATTTTTTCAAGCCTTGAAACGTTAATCCTTTTGGTGGTTGAGACGTGTTGATGTTTGTTGATTTTGTGGCACAATCTGGCACAAGTAGGTTGTGGTGATGATGGCGGTGGTGGTTTGAATATAAATACAGAACAAGGTACAACTCTTTGAACTTTCTCTGTTGTATCATATAATCATCTCAGCAAGAAACCACCAGATAGATATCAAAAGAGAGGCAGAGAGAGCAGAAGGTTTGAGAGTCCGAGATATGATTGATTAAATTTTACAACTTCCGAGACTTTGCGGTCGGTTAGAAGAGAATTCAAACAGCTCACAAACACATTTCAGAGAGCAATTTGAAAGTTGACCTGATCGGATGACGGAGATGTTAGGAACCACGTCATGACACTTTTGATGAGCAGTAAAGGGTGGAGCTGGGTGAGCTATTTTTTTCCTGCTTACACCTTTTCTCTCTCTCTCTCTCTCTCTCTCTCTCTCCTTCTCTCTTCCTGATAAGATCGTAACGGAGTTGTGAGTAGTTCAGGTTGAGTGCATCACATTGAAGCATCAAATGTGAGTGCGTTTGAATCGGGGTATGGAACTCTTACCCAAGTTACATGGCTAGAAACTACTATTTTTACTAGGTGCATGGGTACAGGCTGGGTGCTGATGCATCTCTCACACCAGGGGGTCCAAAGTTGATGACTGACAGTTGAGATTGATCAATCAACTCCTCGTCAAACCGCTTCAGCAACCTGATTCCAAAATTAAAGACAGTCAAGTGGGATGGTGCGGTAAGGTAAACAACAAATCAGCAGTGGTTATTGAATTCATTTTTAGAAGGAAAAAAATAAACGATTTGAACCTTATATAAACGAATTTCTTGAAATTTTGCTCAAAGAGTTCTTACTATTCGATACTTTTTCATTCTCATAATAATCTTCATCATCCTCATCATAAAAAAATTCAAAAAAAAATCAACATCACCATCACTTACAGACCACATCACCCTTGACTTGGGATCAGCCAAGCACTCATCAAATCAAACCTCAACTTGAAGCTCAGCCTGAAGCAGCTTAAACTCTCTCATCCACATCCATCCTTACCACGCTTGAAGGCTGAAGCTGAGAATTTGACATCGCTCAATCAATTCACTCATTCATTGTTGGGTAAGTTTTCAAACCCTTTCAAGTCAAACTTTCACCTCACTCAGTCATCAGATTCGAACTTCAGGATTTTCATTACCGGTTTTACCAATATTGCGATCTGATAAACTTGTCCATTTCTCTTTGACTTGACTCTTGACTTGAACTTCTCTCACTTTCTCTTCATCTCCCTCTCACCCTATCCTCAACCCATCTCGATAATTCACTTTCTCTGCTCACACACTCATCAGCCGGTCTGCAGTAGATTCTCCCCTAACTCATTCCTTTCATTTCTTGCTCATCTCATCCTACAAAACCAACCCTTCATCAACTTACTCTCGACCTCTCAAAACCTTGCTCTAACTCAAATCGTCTTCTCCTCTTTTGCTTTTTCGCCTTAATTCTAAGCAGGCAGCGCCTTTGAATCATTCGATCATTAATCCTCCGAATTCCACTCCTAAATCAATTTCAGGCTCATTTCGACTTGGTTTTTTTGGCTCGTAAGTTTGTCTTTCTTTTGTTTCCCACTCAACCTATTTGTACACCATAACTCTTCAATCTTCACAACCTCTTCATCAATCAACATCCTTCTAGGATTATTATACTTGATGATCCTTCTACACTTGGTTTTTCAACTACACATGTTCTGCCAGACATGCGCCAAAACAGTGAAGTTGACGAATTCTACAGTCCACCGAACAATGGTGTTGTACAAGGAACCATACTTCGCTTGCTGTCATTTCTACTGATTTAGAAAACCTGTATACCCTCTTCCACCTGCCTTCCTTCGACTCTATAATTCCCTATAGCTACACATTAGAGCCACCCTCCACTTCTTAAACCTACTTTGATTAATAACACCTAAAACACCTAGCTACCTAGCTAAATATCTTTGATTATTCCTTAATTTCACTCTTTCAATCTCGCGGTCCACCCGCATCTCCTAGGCTTTACCTATCTCACTTCACTTTTGTCTTCCTTCCTTCCTCCGCCTCCTCTTTCTCTTTACCTCCCACGTTTTCTCATCTTACCCATCCTGACTCGATTGAGGTCTAGTCCTGATTTGGGTTTACATTCTCATTCGTTTTCTCATCATATACTCTTCATCTCTTTCTCATCCTCAACCTTCAAGATATCTCTTCTTTAACTAACTTCTTCACCTCCTTCTACCTTTCTCATCTCATCATTGAGACTCAAAGAACTTGTTTACCTACCACTCTCATTTCCTCTGTTGGTTCTTAGGACATCCTCTTCTCATATTCTGAACCTATTGATCTCTTTTTGATCACGCTGATTGATTGCTTTTTCTCGTTCTTTCGATCACCTAGTTGTTCATCTAATCCCTTTTCGACATGCCTCCTCGTCGCGTTGTTGTCTCCCGTCACGGTCAATCTCGATCTGTCTCTATGACAGACGAAAACGCTCCAACATCTCTGGTCGGTCCTCAACGTAGCAAGAATGCCGCTGGTGGTCTTGGTCTAGCCGCCGCGGCTCATAAGGGTCGCGTTCCCTCCAAATCCTCAGCTCCACCTGTCGTCATCCCTGCCACAAGAAAGGTCCTAGGCGACGTCAGTAATGCTGTGGCTACAGCTCAGTCAAAGGTCAGTTTCCTCTTGTTTGATTGTAGATCTTTTGGTTAAATGTCTGTGCAGCATGAAAATTGTCTTACTGACTCTGTCTCTGTGTCTCCCGCGTCTTGTAGGACGTCAAACCTCCAACGAAGATTGCCCGCGTACGCAAAGTCGCAAGCTCAACCTCGCTCGAACAGCCTGCGGTCTCTACCGGTCTCTCTTCCGCACTCGGCAAAGGTCTCTCTGTCGCAACTACCCATGCTGCCACGGTTGGTGGACAAGCTGGAAAACGCCTAGTGGCCGGGCTTCGCTCGCGATCAGCAATCGGACAAAGTGTCCTCGAGCCAGCACAGAAGCGGAAATCGATCACCAAGAGTCTTAGTGTCGGTGGTGCAGGTCAAGCTCCCTGGGCTTCTGGACTTGTACAAGAGGAAGACAAAGAAGTGATGATGGACGAATTTGAGACACTGATTAACGATGATGACATGCCTGGCTCACACATCAAAGTGGAAGAGGAAGAAGAAATGATGATCGACCCAACTAGCGTCAAAGCAGAAGACGAGGCAAAGGTGACCTTACCCGATGCTGTCTTTGCGGCTGCTGAGGCGGAGAATGTGGCTAATACGTCTGAGAAGGATCTGGAAGAAGACGAAGCGTTTGAGGATTCAGTTCACCAGGCGATGGACTCGGATGAGAATGAGCTGAGCTTATGTCGCAACAATGTTGACGACGATTTACGAGGATCTCAAGATCTTACCAATTGGCTGTTGCTTGGTTCTGATGAAGAAGTTGAGTGCAGAGCAGTGATTGAGGCGATCAAACGTGATTTCCAAGAAGAGCTGGACTACTGGGATACGACGATGGTGGCTGAATATAGTGAAGATATTTTCAAGTATATGGAAGAGCTGGAGGTTCGCTTCATTATCCTGATGTTCATTTTCAGTCGTGTTCTGATACATTTCCTTCTCTGATACCTTTACAGGAGTCTACCCTCCCCAACCCACGGTACATGGATTCACAGACTGAGATTGAATGGGACATGCGTACAACGTTGATTGATTGGTTACTTCAAGTTCATATGCGTTATCACATGATGCCCGAAACCCTCTGGATTGCTGTCAATATCATTGATCGATTCTTATCCAAACGAGTTGTCAGCTTGGTCAAATTCCAGTTGGTCGGAGTTACCGCCATGTTCGTGGCTGCCAAGTACGAGGAGATCATGGCACCAAGTGTGGAAGAATTTGTGTACATGACTGAGAACGGTTACACTCGAGAAGAGATCCTGAAGGGAGAGAAGATCCTTTTGACTGTAAGATCCACACCTTACGTCACGCCCAAGCTTTTGCAGTTTGGGGCTTTGTCTGATCAATTTGCATCTACAGACGCTCGATTTCAAGATTTCGCCTTACTGTTCACCTTACTCATGGTTACGTCGGATCAGTAAAGCTGACGATTACGATATCCAGACCCGGACATTATCTAAATTCTTGATGGAATTGACATTGCTCGATCATCGATTCCTTCGGGCGAAGTCAAGTATGATCGCAGCTATTGGAATGTACACCGCCCGCAAGATGCTTGGAGGTAACTGGGTAAGATAGATTTTGAACACCCTCATACTCATGCGATAATGAAACTAACGCCACCTTTTTTAATGTCATCGTCACCAGAGTGATGCTTTTATCTTTTACTCTGGTTATACCGAAGCTCAGTTGATTACACCGATGTCATTCTTGTTGGAGTTTTTGTCAACGGATGGATTCGAAGAGCGATTTGTGTACAAGAAATATGCAAACCGTAGGTTCTTGAAAGCTAGCATTTTCGCCAGGAGTCAAGCTTTGAAGAAAGTGCGAGAAGAATCATCAAGTGCAGAGGCTTGAAGGCGCCATGAAGTGTTTTAGTTGTATTGTAAATCACCCTTTTGTATTCTCAACATACGAATCGATCTTCCTTTTGCTTCAACTTCGTCTTCTCAGCTCATCTATCTGGATGATTATGCTTGTGATTGTGGCTTTCAGGTCCCAGATCGCAACTTCTCGACTCTACGTGGTTCGCAAACTTGAGGGGCTCATACCGACTTTCGACCGTTGGTGATGATATCAGCTGTTTTGCAAAACTTCACTCTATGCTCTCCTTTCTGGTTTTAAATCAAACTTTTTTCATGTTACAACTTCATTGCTTCTTCATTCCTTCTGCTCCCTTGTTGTGTGCTGCCATGTCATCTCCAGGTTTTTTTCTTATGTTGTTCTCATCTCTCATCATACTTCCTCTTCCACTTAATGTTTCTTGCGCTTTACATCATGCACCATCAATTTCTGCCCATCCGGCTTTTCTAGACTTGATAAAGTGGGGGAAGATCACTGATCCTGTGTGGGATTCGATGGACTCGTTATTCCAGGGGAGAAGGGTGCAATTTTGTTCTTCTAACGATTTGCTTCCTGTTGGTTCGAATGATGTGAGCAATTTCTTTTCAGCTAAGCTGTTTTGTCACATTGCTAATGTTTGGCTTGGTTTCAGTTTCCCCGTCACCCTTCTCTTTCGGTCGTGCGCAAGTCAAATTTCTGATCGTCAAGACACCATCGCCTTCCTGGTCTGATCGCACTCCCTCTACTACATCAAGCCTTTCACTTTCCTTTATCTTGCATACCTTGTCACTCTTCATTTTTTCCCTTTTCTTATTTATTTCTTCCACATAATTATCCTCGTCGCTTTTTCTTTTTTGATTCCTAACACCTCTCCAATCTGCCACACCACCAGAAAAAAGTCTGTAGCCCTCCCCCTACCAACTTTCTGCTCGTCGCTCACAGATTTTATTCAAAAGAGTTCTTTTTGTTGTTTGCTCTCTTTTTTTCGAAATGTGATGTGTTCGAATTTGTTCTCTCCTTAGGGTAACACAAAAACTCCTACTTTTTGTTCTTTCTCCTCTCCTTTCTCTCTGTACTTGTCTGATATCATTTTCTTTCGTGTGATGTTACATCCATACAAAGAGAATATATACTTTCTGGTGTTTCTGTTTCTGTTTAATAATTTTGTTTCATCTGTTCTTTTGTGGATATGATCTGTTAATTCTTTTTCAAAAAAGGAAGACTCTTTCTGATTTCTTTTAAAACTTTTTTTGTCAAATTTCCCATGAATTTGAAAGAGCAGAAAAGGAAGGCCGTGACAAGAGAAGCGTAAAAAAGAAAACTTGAAAATTGGGTTGAGATTCTCTTCTTTTTGATGTGTTGTATAGATCTTGATTTCATCTTCTTATGTGGAGCGTCTTTTTTTTATAAACTATCATCATCTGTTGTTTCTCTTCTTTTGTTTCATTTGTGAATGTTTCCCTTCCTTTGCTATGGAAATATTATATATTCCTTTCTTTTATCTGTTAAAGATGTTTCTGTGCGTGGTGGGTCCCAGGTTGGGGTTGGAGAGGAAGGCTGTTCTTTTGTACCAGAAAGTGGAACCCAAGCACAGGACCTCGGCAAAGCCTCAAGTGGGTTATCTGGAATCACTGATTTTAGCCTATTTCATACCACAAAAAAGATGGAATTTTTCAAAATTTCCGGGTTTTATACACATCTTGCCCCAGGTTCTGGGAGGTTAGTGAACTAAAATTTGGATCTCATACTTACCACACATTCACCTTACAGAAAGCATTTTAATTTGT
>KZ145251.1:0-13765 GCA_002157085.1 Melampsora occidentalis | reverse complement strand
CCGCCGCATCCTCATCAAGTTCCCTGCGGTAACAGCGGCCCAATGCAACAATTTCAAGCACCAACTCGTGCAGGTGAACAACCTTTTGCACGGCCCAGATTTAGGGATAGACAAACTAGCTCAACCCGATCCAGGATGCCCCCCCCTCGACATACTGCTCAGACAATCCACTCCGGACCCGTTAGAATTAACCCCCCCCTCTTCAACCATAAAATCTCCTTCTTCTTCACCGATTGCTATCGCCACCCCCGATCCTACGCAAAAAACTCCAACCGTACTTGCAGCATCAACGTTGACCGACATACAATCAACTTCAACAAATGAACATACTATCGTAACCCACGCAACCAAGTGGCCCTCCAACGTCAGCATGAAGCTAATGTTAAAGTTTATGGAGCTATCTACTGGCCCACATAAGCTCAACATCCCCACCACGTGGAGAAGAGTCTTTGGTGGCCTAGGTCTGGTATTTGTCCCCTCTACCGCATCCCTTTACCGTAGATGGTTGATCAAATGCAACAAGAAGGGAGCCCTAGTCGCTTTCATCAACATTTACCCCAACAGCAAAGTACAAGAAGGACTAATTCATTTTGACAACGTCTGGAAGGAAATTAGATACAGTAATGCGGAGAAAGATAACTCCGGTGGTTCAGACAAAGATGAATCCGACAAGAATGATAAATCAAGTGGTGGCTCTAAAGGGGCTTCTTCAGACCAGGGAAAAGGGAAAGGCAAAGCAGGTTCTAAGAGAGCCCGCATATGATTTACTTTTCTTACGATTCATTTTAATCTATTATTGTTGATGTTTTTGCTTTACTTTTGTTCCTTCCCTTTCTTTCTATGCTATGTATAAAGGTCTTTGATTTCATTCCTGTTATCATTTCACTCCTCACCAATGTATAATATTTACGGCCTTTTTAGTATTCATTATCTTTTCACTCCTAATCACCAATGTATAATATTTACGGTCTTTTAGTATCTGATTGAAATCAAACGTATGATGTGTAGTGCGTCAAACAGACAAGTTAAAAGCCTCAGTACCAGAGTTAAATACTTAATCAAACAAGACAACATCGTAATGAAATATAATAATAAGAAATAATATCTAAGGAAACATAACAATCAATTCTTTGTCGATAACCAAAAAAATGATGGAGAAAACTAGGATAGGAAACATTGCAACTACTTTGTAAAGAAACCAAGCTTCACGTTGCCAAGCAGCTCGCATATGTCATTGCAGGGATGTTGATCGACGAAACACTTGAACTGCCGTTCAACTACAGAAGCCATATCGGCATTGTCGCGACTGTGGTAAGGAGGATGACTAGTAAAAGGATTTAGCAGCTGTGAGCAATCTTTTTATGAATAACACCAAATGGCTTACTTTCTGACATAGCATATCAAGTTACTAATTTTCCCGTGATGATCGCAATCCAGGTTACATATCAACGTCTTGTCAGCACTCAAGTCGTATGTATAGTGAACAAATGCGTGGATCAGGTGAGTCCAAGTATGAGTCTCCGGTGGTGGGTTATTGAAGTTATCCTTGTGGATAAATGAGTGACTGGTGTCAGTGGCACCCTCGCAGATCATCCAACGTGGTTCGTCGTTAAATTTGAATGCAGCGGACTGAATGACATAACATGGCTGAATCTACATATGAAGATGATTAAAATTCTATGACCGCTAGAGTCCTACCTACATACATGAAGACTTACCACCATTGCACAGGCTTTCGAGTACCATTCTTGGTACTTGGGAATGAGATGCCCCTCGATGTCTCTGAGTTTGAGAAATAAAAGGCGTTGGAAGGATTTCAACGCCATAGCAGCGTGGCGATTGCTTTCCATGCGCGCAAAACATTGTGGCCTCCCTTGAGAAACCATGTGATTCCAAGAGTCGTGGAACTTGATGAAATAAAATCCTCTGATTAAACCACGAAGCTCTAGGGAATTGATGTAAATTCTGCGAGCAATCCATCCTTCATTTTGTGAGGACAAATCTAACTTGACTCCGCTGTGCCTGTGGTATAACACACGGTCTTCGAAGACGTACACATCCTCTTCTTGATCATAAGACGCATGATCTTGGCGAGTTCTCTTGGGCTGCAGTCTATAAAGCGTACCCTCGTCTTTGACGCCTAGGTCTGCTAAATCCTCATAGTATGGCAGCGTTTGCTCATTAACTTTATCTATATTGATAACATGTCAGTGTATAACTTTGTTACCAGTACACCGAGTGAGGTATATACTACTTACCTGCAAGCTCGGGGATGATCACACTCTGAGAATTGTGTTCAAAGCCTTCCATGATACAGGAGATTTCATCGGCTGGTGTAACTGAGTTGCTTGGGGTAAGCAACAAGTAACTTGAGGTGGATCGATGAGGTGATTGTGTAGCTACTGGGATGGATGGTTGGGAGGGTGGACCTGGGTCGCAGGCAGAAGAACGTTCTGACTCGTCAGTGACCCTTGGTGTGGCTTCACCAGGACTTGCGGGCTTGGAAGGCATTGAGTTTGAACGCGGTAGATGGGATTAGATAAATGTGGTTGCGAAAATGGTCCAAAGCAAGACGTGATGGTGTTATATACCTTATCCAGTCTTCCTAATGTAATGAATATCCACGGCTTTCAAATCTCAAAGCCCCACTTGGAATACCCCATTTTGGCAATGGGGTAATGTGTGATCGGAAATTGTGATCGGGTGATCGATCATTGAATCACATTAAGGCCGTGGCAAAACCCAGTAACCACCAGTATTAACACAGGCCGTGATTGGGGTTGTTACGGAAACAGTCTGGAAAGATATGATGGGATGCAAATCAAACAAAAGGAATTCAAAAGAAATAACGTATGGTAACATACGTTATTGATGTGGACAGTTCTGTGACAGTGATTCGAGTGAAGAGGTGAGAAGAACAATCCAAAGAGTTGGGATGTAAATCAAAGAAAAACAGATTCAAAAAAAGAAATATTGAAAGAGAAAGAAATAATGTATTGTAAGGACAATGATGTAGGCAGCAAATCAAATCTAGTTAAGGAAGATTAGGTAGAACAATATAAAGGCTCGCCACCAAAGACAGAGTAATAAAACAAAAGTAGTCGAGGGGAAAATATTCAAAAGCAAATATTGAGTGAGAATAAATAACTTCGTAAGCAATAAAACAACTAGTGATTAAGCAAGCCTTTTAATTGCGGTTCAAAGGGGATGTAGTGTACTCAGTGTTGCCCAAAAAATGGACATTGCTTCTACGGGACAGGTTTTCTGCGAGACGCATGTTATGGAGGAGGATCATTTCCTCTAGGAAAAATTCATACTTAATTTGGGTCATGTTTCGGCACATGGGATCAAATCTCCCAAACCACGCATTAACCATTTCGGCGGCAGACGAATTGAATTTCCATGACCCGTCGGGACACTTCAGGTCTGGGAAAAGGTGCGGGTCATTGTTGAGTCGGCATGTGGTGTGTGATTCTTTGTGTGAGCGAATGTGAAAAGCGTCGACTGGCAAGAGGGTGTTGCGAAAATGATAGGCATCCTCGGGGTTGGCTCGAATATGCGAGTAAAGTCCACATGCATTGTCGTAGAAAATGACTTGGGGCATTTCGTTAGGGAATACTTCTTTGATCCATTCCTGTTTTGGTACAATTTGTATGTTAGATAAATAATATCTATTGTTTTAACTATTGTAACTATTGTTTGGACATCAACACGTACCTTTACTTTGGTGACGGACTCGGATTTGTAGAAGGTCCTCCGTGCTAAGATCATGCCACACGGTGCGACCATGAGCTGTTCGTTGTGGGTCCGACATCGTGAAATCAAAACCTTCTTAGGGGGTTTTGATGTTCCCCCATCACGTGCACCTTTGTGTTCACGTTCCTGGACTTCGGAATAGAGTAGTTCTTCTTCACTGAGAGCCACTTCACCGGTTTCGGCCGATAGCAATACACTAGGGTCCATCTGAAGGTGAGTATTAGGCCGGTTGAAACGTCTGGGTAGGCCAAACATTGAGGTGTTGCACTCTTTAAATGTGGTGTGCGCCGCAACGTGCTCAGGATTACCACACGTTTTGGTACCTGCAACTATTGGGTCAAGGCAGGGCTGAGCTGGACAGATGTTGCGGAAGGCGTTGTGATGTGAGGGGCAGTATCGGTGATTTACTTTGTCGAGCGGGTTATCGCAGTATGTATTCGAGGTGTGTGGATCCAAGCTTTCGAGCTGGAGTTCAGACGCGCTGCAGCACCAAAAACCAATTGTAACACCATCGGTCACCGTGGCTCGCATTACTTCAAAAGGATTGCGAATAAGTATGATGTTTGTTTTGTGTGATGAACGTTGGGAAATAAACTGACCCGACTCTTTGTTGCTATTTGGGATAGGCTTAACTTCCGTGCATAAGGAGCAAACATGTCCTGCGAACTTGCTACCTTCGACTTTTAGCCATGTGACATGTTCCTTCATGGCATTGTAAAAGCGTCGCTCGTCAGTGCCGGAGGCGTTACTTTTCAACCGAACGCCTCTTTCATTGGTGCGCTTCATTAGGCGATGAATATCGAGTGCTAAAGAAGCAACGTTTGTGCTTATCTTGCGAGTGTATCTGGGATTGCGCCAGTCGTTGGTGGGCGGTTTGGGGGGTGAAACAGGCGCGTGCGCTTGGTTGTATGTGGCGACAAGGTTGTATATAGAGACGCTTTGAGGGAGGAGGGTAAGGGTTTTAATTAGGCTTTTGGACGAATGTTTAAGATGAAAAAATGGTGCTGCTTACATGCCGTACATTTGTAAATGATTGAAATGGTCAGCAAGTCGGTGGGTCATAAAGTAGTGCTGGGTGACTTGGAAGACGTCGGGTGGCTGTCCTTCCTGGGGGGTGTAGTACTCGCGAATGTCATTGTGACGAGTGAAGCAAGGTGTGTACGTGGTATTGCAGCCTGGGGGGATGAGAATTTGTTAATGACTTTAAGGATTAATGTTCAAGATGGGTAGGGTTGCTTACGTCGACAATAACCGGTAAAATACTGCATTGTTTGGATACCTCCAGTGTCAAATAAATACCCTGAAACTCGCGGTCTACGCATAAGACGCACGGGTCTGCCGCGTTTCTTGGTCTTGCAGTTGAGGCAGTGCGTGTTGGGAGGCCGGTAGACGTTCTCTGGAATTCTGATTGCGTTCTTAGGACGTGTTCCCTTGGCGGATGGTATGCCATGTTTGGCGATCAGAGTAGGGTTGTATCGACATGAGGGTAGGTGAGGGTGGGTGAGAATCCACAATCGAGCCCACGTAGAGTGGGGTTCAGCAGGTCCAAGGCATTGGCTGATGAACTCCACTGGTGCTTTCTTTTGAGACAATTTGTATCCCTCTCCATTTTGTGTGCGGTTTAGAACATCAGCAGACAGGGTGGCAAAGGTGGTGAGTTGTCCCAAAGTTAGCGTTTCATACGTTTTGGGATAATGGGTAGTGAGCTTATTGATCAGATCTTTGAGGAGCATTGTTCTGATTTGATGTAGAATGGGAAAGGTAAGAAACTAGGTACGGAATGATCTTTGTTGTAGAATCGGAAAAGTAAGAAAGTAGGTACTATCAATACTTTGGACTTGTATTTCCGTCAGTCAGTTTATTGTTTTCACGTCTGTTTGTCTCACATATTAAGCAGGAATATGATGAAGTTAGTGATGGAACACGGTGACAACATTGAGTGGATTGTACGTGCATTGCTTTATTGCAAGTGTTTTGATTGCATTGACAACATTCTTTGGGGAGTGGATTGTACGTGCATTGCTTTATTGCAAGTGTTTTGATTGCATTGCACATTGCACAGGTCTAAGGGGCTAGGGGCTACTTGTCGCGCTTGGCCCTTGTAGAGGATGACACATGAGGTGCAGAGGAGGTCCAGCCGTCCTCGGCACGGCTCCATACAGTCATCTCATGAAGGTTGCTAGGGATCTACTGTGACTGTACAACTTTTCTCACGTTCTGACAGAACCGAAGCCTGCGTGTCCGAAACAGGTACGTAGTAGGCAGTAGCTGCTACTCAGTAGCAGCTACTTTTGTTTCACAGCCCTTCGAGTATTCTGAATCACTTCTCAGCCAACTCATGCTGCGACAGTGACACATTCCAAAAAAGTCGTTTCAAATCAGGCAAGTGAAAAGAAAGAGAATTGATAACATGAACAGATCTCGTGATGAATCATGAGAGCGGTGTGTGAGGACTGCACTGATGACCAAAGCTTAAATGACCTTCCTGCTGTATGATGCATCCTGCGTCAAAATCCCTGACTAATCCGTAAGAGCAATCTTCGAAACGTCAATCCTCCGTCATCTCTTGGCAGATCTTCTCCCGTAGGTAGAAATACCTCTCAGTAACTTCTTGACGCTTCAGGCATCTTATGGCCAGTTGATTCCTGGTCTGTGGACTTCCATACAAGTCAAGGCGCCTAACGGCGTACAGTTAGGTAAAAGGAAGTTATTTGACTTCGCGTATCATCGGTTTGGGGTCAAAGCTTTTTCGATTGCTCTGAGGCACCCGATCAGGAAATGATTTCATTTCGTTATTCGTATGTCCATGGCTTCAGCCGCTCTAGTTGACCAATCAACCGTCATAGTTCAATACTATAACCGCTGTGAAAATTCGAATAGCGATTTCGCGAAAGACTTTCACGAGCTACGTTTCATACCTTACATCTCCTTACATCTCCTCCTCAGCCTTTTCGAACTTAGAACCTGAGTTACCTCATACCTTGCATATCAACATGGCTCGAAGTACTTCGATCAAATATGAACCCCTCTCGACGACATCACCAACACAAGACGCTTACTGCATACAACCTTTACCATCTCAGCGGAAATTCGCGAGGACAAGATTGATTCTGAGCGCGATAGCATGCCTTTGTTTCTTGGTTTCGGCGTGTTTAGTGATCACATGGACCGGCATCCCTCTCCAGCCGACAAACTACGACATACGTACCATCAAAAGCTCGAGACCATTACAGCCCCCAGGTCCACCTCAAAGCGACCTTTCACGTCAAAGACAGAAACAAATTCGCGATTCCTTTCAACTGGCGTATGAAAAGTTCGTGACTTATGCCGGGGATCATGACGAAAGTGGGTTTTACGTTTTGTAAATCAGTTGCGCGAAGCTCGGACATATTTTTATCTTGTATAATCCTTATCAGTCCGACCTACGTCTCTCGGGCATTCTGACCCCCGGAATGGATGGGGCGCGACCACTGTAGACTCTATGACCACACTGTTTGTGATGGGCCTTGAAGTGAGTACCACGTAAAATGGAATCTCCAGACCGTAATTAACATACTGACGGTCACATCCCAGGACCACTTGCAAGCTGCGATCAATCACACGGTGCACACTGATTTTACAAGGTCGCGAGTACCCGGTCAACATACTTCAGTCTTTGAAACCAACATCAGGTATCTTGGTGGTATTCTCTCAACATACGAGATTACTGGCGCAAATCACACGGAACTTCTTGATAAAGCGGTGGACATTGCTAATGAGTTAGAAGTTGCATGGAGTGGGAGCTCGAAGATACCCCACCCGGCAGTATCCGTTGACGATAATCATGCCGTGTATCATCACGATACCACTCTTGCTGAAGCTGGTCAGCCACTTTCAGTTTTATTCCCTGAGATTAGTGAACTCAATAATGAATTTGAAACTGATGTGAAGTCGGATGTATGCAGGGTCCTTAACTTTGGAGTTTGATAGACTTTCTTATTGGACTGGAAATGACTCATACCGATTCACAGCAGACAGCACAAGTCGCGCATTGATGAGTACGAGCATCCTGACCGAACTAGTGGTTCACTATCATATTTACTGATCCAGACTACATCAGGCAACCCCCAAGTATTCCCAGGTCTCCATGCACAAAACATCTATCTCTACACCGGATTGCCTCAGGGAGATTATGTAGGCTGGGGTGGTGGTTCCGATAGTTTTTATGAGGTTAGTTGCTGGTATCATCTGTGTTGGAAATTGTGAGCTAATTTTTTTCTAACTTTGGGCCTGTTCTACAGTACGCTGTGAAATATTGGCAATTGATCGGGGACCAAGCCGTGGATTACGTTAAATGTAAGCTGTCTGTCCTCAAAATTAGCTGATATATTCCTATGAAGACCCTCCGTGACGATTTATGTCTCCATGCAAATGAATAGATTGGCAAGAAGCTGTAATATCTTCCCGAAAACACCTTCTAAGATGGTCTGAAGATCACAAGCACCCTTACCTAACCGAATTTTCGGCAAGTGGAGGTGGGACTAGAAACTTCATGACTCACCTTGCTTGCTTTGCACGTAAGATCATATTTGTCTACATTTCACACGACAAGTACTTTGATCCAACTGAAACTACACTTTTTATTGTTCGTCTAAAGCTGGAAATTGGATGCTCGGTGGAAAACTACTTGAGAAAGATGACATTTTTGCACTTGGTAAGGACGAAAGCTTTGTCACCTCTGAGAAAGAGATTTTTATGATTATTGCGCATATAACAGGTCTAAAACTAGCCGAGACATGTTACGATTCATACAACTCAACAAATTCAGGTCTTGGACCCGATGTAAGTTAAAGTATCAATCCCCTTGACCTCAAGCGCGTATCCTGATCAGTCTTCCCTTTTAAGAAATTCTCTTACGACAAGTCCCTCGTGGTGTTGAAAGGCGAATTTTTGATGCGGCCAGAAGTGTTGGAGAGTATGTGGTACGCGTGGAGATTAACCGGCGACCCTGTATGGCAAGAGCGTGCCTGGTTGATCTTTGAGGCTATTGAAAGAACTTGTAAAGTTGAAGGTGGTTATCGTGGTCTTCGAAATGTTGAGCAGCCTGGATGGGGGTCTATTGATAGCAGGTATGATAATTCCCCTCGAGTCCTTCTCAAGTGAATGATAAACTTAATAAATGACTTTACCTTTTTTCACTTCTGGATTACAGTGAATCATTTGTATTTGGTAAGTTTCCTGCTATTTGAAAACTAGACAACCACATTGGCTAACATTTCTCTTACAACACAGCTGAAACTTTCAAGGTACTTGGTCATTTTTTTATCTGATCAACAAAACATATATACTCATTTGATACTTGATGACATTCTATTTCAGTACCTTTATCTTATGTTCTCCCCCAGGAGTCATTTTTCCCTTGATGAATGGGTTTTTAGTAAGTAGTTATCAATCTTTGATTATGATGTCAAAAAGTACAAAAACAGCACTTGATTGCTAATACTTTTCCCTCATGATCCAGCTACTGAAGCCCATCCCTTTAAGATCAGAGTATCAAACACTGTACCTATGGAAACACCAAGTCTCACTAAACATACTGGCAACTCTAACAATCAAGCATGATGTATAATAAATACCACACTCCACTGCATTTAGGATCTCTTCATCTTCTAATTTATTCACAATCATAGTCAACTCATTGTTTTGTATCAATGTCAAGTGCTGTCTCAGTTATTTTTTTTGTTATCTTTGCCACTTCTGAAGTAAAATTTCTTTGAGAGGTTTGATGTACATAGCTTGAAACTGCACAATCGTTTTGTTCACCCTGCTCTGCAAATGACATTCTTTCACGGATCATTTATGTGTAGATTGGGATGCAAATTTTTAGCTATGTGATCTTCAATCACATCTAAAATACATTCACCACCTGGCTGCTGAGTGAGTCAAGAGTTTAGTCTCTCTCAATGAGGATGTTCTCTTTTATTTCATACTTCGATTCTCAATTCTGTTTAACAATTCCTTTGGAAATTCTTCTTGGAATACAGTCTTTATGACTCTTGGTTTTACTAATATATCTGTGGTCTGAAAATCACTTACCTCAATGTCCTTGTGGGGTGATAGACCTTGCAATTTCAATCACAGACACTACATACTCAGATATTGCAACAAATGTAAATCAAATTTGATTTTTACTTCCCACCAAAGGCACGACATGGGGAGATGCTTCCATGGTATGTAAGAGAGGAAGTAGAGACTAGGTACACATGTAAGTTTACATATACGACAGCAGTCGAAATGGGAAGTGAGAATACAGGAGGAGAAGGAAAAACTCCATTGTTTTCCTTTCCTCCCTACCACTCCCATCTTTCCCTACCTAGTCTCCAGGAAAGGCAAGCTCTCACTTAGTTGAAGCTTGTCTTTAAAGCTTATTCCTCTCTCTTTTTCTTTTTTTGAAGATCCTCATTCATCACATTAAATCATACCTCTTGCAATCAAGTAATCAATAACTGGAAAAAAAACCGGAATTCGAACCCACCAAAATTACACAATAACACAAATCACTTGATAGAAAATGGACGGTGAAGAATTTCAAAAGAAGATAGATGAACAAATAAGAGACAAAGGAGAAGAAGGAAGTAATCAAGATCCAGAGACAAAGGAAAAGGGAAAAGGGAAAAGGGGAAAGGAGTAGAAAGGGTTGAGGGAGAAGGAGAGGAAGGAAGTGGCCCTAAAGAAGAGAATCCAGAGTCTGAAGACATATCTCCCAAGGCCAGCAAGATAACCAAGGCACGGGCGCAACCTACACGGCAATCCAAGAGGAAGACCGGACAACCACCGGAAGGGCAAGATCAGCTAGTTGGACCAGTCCGGATCAAGAAGCCAAAAGGCAGAACAAACCCCAAACAAGAAGGGACCAACAAGGACCCACCAGCAGTAGCGGCACCGAATATAGCCGCTGAGCCATGACCAAACATTGTACCCCCCCAACCTCAACCAAATGCCCCCGTCTGAGTTGACCAACGTCCTGGAGCACGCGCAAACACGGAGAGCAACAAAGGAAGTGAGAGTGAAGGGGAGCAAGGAAACAGGATGGTAGGAGGTATATACCTAGATGACATTGAACACGGTAAGTCAAATCAAAATATTAGATCAAAGAAATCATCTTCAATACTTCTCCTGGAAGGGAATGCCTTGCTAGAGATGAAAAGAAACTCCTCAGGGAGAACAGAATATATCCAAAAAAAAGAGATACTCACAATGGAACAGATCCAAAGGAACATATCCACACAACCAAAAACACATGTCCAACCCATAGTCCTAATACCAATCCAAAAAAAAAAGAAAAAAAAACCCAACAAAGATTAGTGGCTGATAAAAAAAACCTCATATTCACAAACAACCATTGGGTTGAACCCCCCCAGGAACCCCCAGGAGACAGTGTGAGCCAGAGCCTAGACGCAGCAATAGAAGCGGCCTTCATGGCAAAAGATCAAAACTTGAATGACAAACTGTTGACTGATAAACGGAACTGGCTTGAATTCATGAAGAAAGAGATGGGGGAAGGCAAAAGGGGTGAAGGCAAGAGAGCCCCTAAAGATAGTATCTTGAAGAAGCATGTGAAGGTGGCAAAGGGGAGAGAGTTGGTGAACAATTTGGTAGGATTGTCCCCATATTGGGCAACCGCAATGAAAGATCTATTGAGATACATACCACTCTCAATATTTGAACCCACTTGGCTCCGCCAAGATCTTCTGTGCTTTGGGCCTTCCTTTGTAGGTTGTTTGAATGACCTTTCAAAGGGTTCAGCTTGTCATCTTTCCACCATCTACACAATCTTTGTGTGATTTTGAACATTGGTGTGAAGGCCTTCACTGCCTTGTCTGTGGCAAAGGTGAAGTTGTTGGCAACCCTATTGATGTCTGCTTGGTTCTCAAAGGGTGGCAAGTTTGTTAGTATTTGCCCCAAGTATTTGTTAAGGGCAGACTGGTAGTTTTCCCAGTCTGTCTTAGCCCAGTTGGGTCTAGATGTTGGAGTGTATCCATCTAGCGGGCTAGCTGGGAGGTCTAGCTCAGTGATAATAGCCATATGGTCCAAAAAGTGGGAGTGTTCAAACTGGGTGTCAGTGGCACAGATTGTTGCCCAGTTGTAACGGTCCTCCAACAGCCAATGAAGGTCAACAGTTGTCTGACTGTTTTGTGCATTGTTGGATGTGAAGGTGGGGACTCCAGCTTTGGAACGGAATAGCAGTCCTGCTGTGTTCATCATGTTGATCAGCCCTCTGGCTTCTTGGTGGATGTGGCTGTACCCTTGCGGGATCCACATTGGGTGGTGTTAATTAGAGTCCATCCCTAATAAGATGGGTTGGGGGTGCAAGGTCTCAAGAATGGGCCCCAAAGGTTCCATTGTTTGAACCTGCCCTGGAGTTAAATAAGTGGAGATGAGATTGATGGGAGGGTGTGGGAGTGGTAAGGCTAAAGAAACGCCTGCAATAAGAGCGGAATTTGTTGAGATTGGGGAAAAACAGTAGCTAGGTAGAAAGTGGTTAATATAGATAACACTTTTGATGCAAGTGTTGCTGGTCAAGGCTGGAGAATCTATCATCAGGGAAGGGATCATGTGCCAGTTGGGGTTTGCCATGGGAAGGAAGGATGCCCAGTTGAGATGTGGTTCTTGGATTGGTAAACAATGAAAAGTAAGGGTAAAGGGGGAGTTGAATAGTGAGATCATGACTTTCTCAGATCTGTGGACATTTAGTTGGAGAACCTTTATTGGTTCTTGGGCTTCCCTTTGTTCCGTGTATTAACGGGCAGCATGGGAAGATGTGAACTTTTTTGTGACAGGGAAAAAGTCCCTGTTACAATTTGTAGCAGCTTTGGCTCAGAAGATTGGGCAGTGTGAGTCTAGGGAGGAGTGATCAAAGAAAAGCATTTCAATTTTGGGCATGTTCTCACAGGTGTAGTTGGGGATAGTTTCTTGTTTCATTGCAGCAAAATTATCTAAGCAATTGATACAAAACAATTTGCCCGCTCTAGAGGAAACACTCGCACATTCCTCCATGGCGTGGTCTCTGGTACATGATTGACATCAAGGTGTGTTGGGGCAGTTTGATTGGACAAGTCCAAAGTTTTGGCACAAGTGGCACTGGACTGCTCCAGGTGTCCTTTTTGACCTTTTGGTGGTTTTCAGTTATCTGTTGTAACTGACTTTGTTCTAAATGGCTGTGTTGGCTTGTTCTGGGTCTGTTAAGCTTAGGAAGATTGAGGAAAAGGGTTTGGCCATTGCAATTGAGTGGGTGTTGGCCCAACAAATGCTTTCTGCTGAGTCTAAGAGTCCACCATTTTTGGTCATGAACTCTGAGACCTGGTTTTTGTCCTTGATGTCAAAGGACATAGGGATTCCATGCACTATGATCATGTGCAGTTTTTGTTTCATTTTAGCTTGGTGTTCAAGAAGGATACTCAAGTGAAGGCTTGCGGGCTTTGGCCGTGTCGGTTTCATTGGCGAATTGGACCACAATTTTGAGCCATTGTTTGGATGTTCTGGACCAGGAAACCCATTCTGTCGCATCTGCAGGTGGCCGGACCTTCCTGGCTTGGCCCCGTCGGGGCTGCCAGGGAGGAGATTCGGTTGGCTGGCTGTTTTTTGAGCTCGCCACGGAGCTGAGGGAGGTTGCCGACCATTGACTCCCCACCAGATTGATAACACGTTGTGTTCGATAGCTGCGGTAGGACGAACGAGGTCGGTCGAGTGATGTTGGCATCACTGACTTGGCCCGCGTCGCTTCCCAAGCCTGGGTTGTGGCAGGGCGTATCCAGCCCACCCCTGAGGCCTAGACCTCTCGAAAAGACCATTAACGAAGAGCAGATTCAAGCGAAATGAGAGAGATCGAGAGAAAAATGAGAAAATGAGAGGGTGAAAATTTTGAGAAAGATCTGTACGAAGTTAGAATCTCTCTCTCCACCGTGACCGATGCTACAGCTGTTGTGAGAACCAACGGTAATTTTTTTGTCTCTTGTGTTGTGTCGAGATT
>KZ145250.1:750-10811 GCA_002157085.1 Melampsora occidentalis | reverse complement strand
TTGCCTTGTGAGATGAGAGAGACCCCTAAGGAAAATAAAAAATAAAAAATAAAAAATTACAAAATGAAATAAAATAAATCTATAAAAGGGCTTCCCAGAAGGCCTTATAATTTTAGTTTTCCACACCGCGGCTGGCACGTTAACAGCAAAATCCGTGAAACCCACAAACAAGGCCAAATCATCTTTCTCTTGCCTTGGCAACGTGACCAACTTCTCAAGTACGGTGGTGAAGTTATTTGTTTCAACACTACAGACAAAGTCTGCCACAATATTGAAGAGTGGCCCAACGTGAAGCTACAACTTGTGACCCTATTCATCCAGCACCCAGTCACCGGCGCCGGCATCCCTGTTGTTTGGTACCTCACTTTGGACAAAAGAACGTAAGTCACTGCCCTCAATCTATCTACTCACCCTCTTACTTACCAGTTATTTCCAGCAAAAGCATTGCCAAACTCCTTTGGTGGCTCAAGGACAGCTTCCAAGTGAAGTCCAAGGTCTTCATGTTCAACTGTGCCCTGTCATATGAGAAGGCAGTCGAGCCAGTCTATGCCTCCATGCGTGACCCCCCGCAGCACTAATGGTGTCTCTTCCACGTCTCCTGTGCTATTTGCGCTAAGGCACATTACTATGTAAGCCTCTAGTCCATCCAACCCACTGCCATGTACTGATTTCCTCTTGCCAGTATCCACATGATCCCTTGGGTTTTCACAAAGACGCAATGCTTGTAATTTATGGTCAGAAGTGGCAGTATGCTTGGGAACGCTTACAGCATACCTATGCAACTTCATGCCGCCTGTACCTCCAGCACTTCCACACTCAATGGGTTGTTAACTCTCCCCATTTTATGAAGTTCAAGCGCTCCGCACCAACTCAACGCATCCACACTAATAATTATAATGAGTCTTATCACTGTGTTCTTAAGCACATGTTCCTCAGCTGCACCAAGCTTGGTCGTGCTGATGATGTCCTACACACTCTCATGGACATTGTCAAGACCAATTAACGCCAAAACCTCATTACTACTAGTCTTGGTTTTAGACCTCAGCGCTCCAACAAATTCCAAAATATATCTAAAGGGCTTGCTGACACTTACACTACTGACAACCTCGTTACTCTTGGCATATCAATCACGCCCGTGGACTCCAAAACTGTAGGCTATTTCTTTGGTTTCTTCTCACTTTTACTAACATTTTCCAACAGTACACCATCAGCAGTTTAACACGCCCTCTTGACATCTTATACAAAGTGACTGTCACTCCCACCACCAATGGGCTTGTCGGCGCCGTCAACAGTTGCACCTGTTCTCACTTCAGCACTCACCATTCTGCTTGTAAACACATGTATCTTGTTGCTCGTCAAACACGATTCAATATTTGCAAAGTAGCTCTCACCAATGTTGATGATGGCAAGGCCTTATTCCCTCCTCAACTACTTGTTGAACCAGTACAACCTCCGGTTGGGGCTGCTGTACATGCTCGCACACCTTCACCCCCTCCATCCACTCCATTGCCTGCCTATTGCTTGTATGCTGGTATTGTTCCCCCTACCCATAATGGCAACAATCTTGCCAGTAACAGTACCACAATGATTCCGGCACCCCTTCCACCTCCATTGCCTCCAACTTGCCACATTCAGGACATTCAATCCTCCCTGTCTTTGTCACTCAAACCTCATCATCATCCAAGCGGCCAAACTCAATCAAATCCTCTTCCTGCCCCAGTACCACAATGCCCAAACAATCATTCCCATCGTTTGAATCATAGTGTTGTACACAATCCTTACCGCAGCCTCCTCAAGCCCAAAGCTTCAGCCTCTGATTCTTATATGTCTTTGCTTTTGTGGAATCCTGACTATCCACATTCTACCCCACCCGCCGTCCCTTTTCCCATCAACCCACCATTACCTTCCTCTACTCCGTTTGTTTGATCAAAAGGCATCCCTTTATCATTTCCATTTGACCGGACTTGTACACTGTCTACAAGCAAAGCATACACGTCTTCAATGTTGACAGTACGGTCTTCTTCTCAATCACCAGCACCACCTCCCTCTTCTGGTCAATTCATGCAATCTTCTCAACAATCTACATCCCATCCACCAACTCATTTCCCTTATCACAAAAGCCAACCATTACAAGTGCCACCACGCCGTGGCCACCACCTACCTTTATCCCCAATTTCCCCCCGTTCTCCTTCTACTCACACACCTTACATCAAAACTCCCAGTCCCCATCCTTCGGCAATCTCTCATTACCCCAATGCCAACTTTTCACCGGCTCAAAGCCTCCATCAAGTGTGCCCTGCCACTCACATTAGCGAGAAGTCTTCACTCAACGCTTCTTCCAACCCCCAAGCATCTTGGCCAATTTCCCCTGCATGCCAAAGACTCAAGAATCCTAGGCTCTCCCTCAAGCCATCCCCTGACCTTGTTAGCTTATCACAGCTTTCAGCGCTCATGAAGGCGCATCAGGTTATCAAGGCAGCCCCACCTGTGGTTCCGCCCACTCACTCTTTGCAAGATGAATCTTGTTTACCAGCACCATGCGTCACTTACTTCTGTGTTTACAACTTCACACACCAATGCCTGGTGTTGGTTTTTGCGTCCCAGGCTCTTTCAAACCACCAGCCCAACTAGTTCCTCTACCAGCATCATCCAATGCTGTACCGAGCGAACCCATTGCATCTACCAGTACATTATTTCCTCCATCACCCTCATCCCAAACGCACTCCGACCTTATCTTTAATCCACCATTTGAAGCCAATCCCACAACACTGATAGTGGTTATATTGCCGACATCTCCAACACTTCCTGTGCAAAACTTGAATATGACCTTGACTGCAAGAAGCAACATGGGCACAAGATGAAAGCTTACTCCAAGACCATTTCAAAGTGCCTAAACCCTTCTAACCTTAAGCTGATTTTCAAACACCGCAATTTATCTACCGTAGCTGACCTTACCAAGCAATTAGAAACGGTTGCTTTCAAACTTGTAGACGCTTTATCTAACAAACGGCCAAAGAAACAACCACAATACGGTGGATAATTACAGGTATGTGACACATACATCCATCCTATCCTTGCAATGACACCTTCCAAACCATCACTCACCCTCTTTGCCCACCACCACACCCTATGTTACCATTTGCGACTCTGGATAAATCTCAATTGGTCACATTTCTTCTAATTAACCTTATCAATAACGTGCTTTACCCTTTTCAACCACCACCACCTTCTTGTTTCTTTATGTGCTGTTAACTGCACGTTACACCCTTCTTACACATCACTCAAGTTGATAGCCCTAACTTGCGCCTTATCTCACACTGTACCTTGTAACTATGTTTTTTTCAAGAATCACATCATAGATTTCTGTTCTATTTCACTTGAATTGTTAGGCTTTACACTCCTGTTTCACTCTTTTTTGATTCACGCTATTTTGCTTAAATTTTGCTAGAGGTTTATTGCAATAGACTAGAGATACGCTAATGGAACTCCTTGAGTTGATAGTAATATTGGTGTGTAGTGGAGTCACCCAAGCAAGAATATTGAAGATTACAAACTATCCACCATTGTGTGTATCCATCACGTGCACATCATTTGAGATGGACGTGTGAATACACGGGGAATACACATTTGCCCATTTGGGTAAGAGGAACCCCGGGTATTCCACGCTACCTTGACAAAAGGTCAAGGCCATTTAACGGCGTGCAAAGTTTGTTCTCAAAGATCATCACATACAACACACCAAACTGGTACCGTCAATGGTCCACGTTTGCGTCCAATTTGGTCAAATTGGATCGGGAAGCTAATTGTGCCATCCATCAAAATGAATGTGACACTCCTACTGGACCTGTTGAATCCAATGAAGACCTTGTTTAGATCTTTGATATCACATCCAATCCCAAGTACCCAGATGATGTCATCATTAACAGTCAACAGAATAGTATTTGACCTAATGGGAACAAGGAAAACCAAGTTCACATCCTTACACAACAAGAGATTAATGATTCTCAAATTGCAAGGAACATATTGGATGCTCAAAACCAAATCTCTAAACCACAATCTAAGTGCTCTTCTCTGTTTGTTTCAAAAAGTCATGTTTGGAAAAGAAAAGAGAAAACAGATCAAAGCAATGAAGATGGAGAGAAATTCTCTGACTTGGACAGAAAGAAAAAGAAGATGGAGAAGACATGGGATTGGGTTGAAAGGAATATTTCCGGACCCAGATCAGAAGAATCCTATACTCCAAGTGCTAAGCGGTTTGCAAAATACACTAGAGGATATGCACCAACCATCACCAAAGTGATTGCAGGCTTTAACAACTTCATCAAACCAAGGAAATTTTTGAAGAATCTTTTGAAAGAGCTCCTCATGGGAGAATATGTTGATCTCCAACAAATTAAGGGTGAGTTTATCCCGTCAAAGAAAGGCCATGCTACTGGTCTCACTTTGGCCGGAAACAACAAAGAAATTTCTATTCAAAACAACAACAATTCTCAAGACTCACCAATTTTCAAGAGTGGTTCTTCTACTTCAACATATTACAACAGGCCTATCAAGAGGCCTTCCCCAGCTGATATTCAGACTTTTTCAAATACACCACTTTCATCAAGAGCCAATTTATTTCAGGTGGCACAAAAGAGGACTGGACCTGCGTGGCGGATTTTGATGCCGCACTCAGAGAAGAATTTGTGATTGAGCCCAGCTTATCATTTGCTGACTGGAATCACAAATCTTTATCAAACATCAAGACAAAACTCATGTCAAAAGCTTTTGACCCAAATCATCAAAGTCATAATCCAGTGGCTTCTACTAGCCGGAAGCCTTATCAGTCTCCTGCTCAACAAAGATCCAACCCTCAAAATCAGAAGAATATTGTTGCAAATCAGGAAGAATCCCCTTTGTTTTACAATCATACATATAAACATAGAGACATCTATCCCATTGAAGATACAAGAGGCTTTGATGAACCTCAAACCTTTTGTTTTACTCATGACTTGGGATACTGCAAGTTGGGTCCTAAAGGCCCCCACATGCATTGATGTGTTGGTGGTTTCTTTCATTCTGTCATGTTTGTATTTCTTAGAATCCTTTGATGATTATCTGAAACTTGAGCTGACACCTGTGGCATATTCCAGAACATCAAAGGGTTCAGAAAGTATCATCCAAGGAAAGATCATGTTTGAGGGAACTAGCGCTTGCACAGATTTGGATGGGTAGGTATTCTTTTGTGTCCTATTCCACTGGATCTCTTCATGGGTTCTCTTCTTGTGGGCTTTTTTGCCGCTTTATGCGCCAGTAGCTGACATCTGAGTTTACAATTCAGGGTGCTGGGAAGCAATTTAAAGATTGAGGACATTAACCGCGCTGAAACAGATACATTGCAAAAATTCTTATGAGGTTATATTTGGGATGGTGTCAATTCCCAAGGTTCCTCACCAGCTATCAAATCTAGCATCTATGCAGAACCTTTTCCAGATCCCCCTCCTTTATCAATCAATAAAGATGCCACTTTTGCTACTAAACAATATGCTCATTTGTTTAAGATTGTCACGCCAATCAAAGTCAATACAATGAAAGCTTTACTTTTTTGGCATCCAAACCGGCCTTCTGTAAATTCAGTTTTGAAAGGATTACAAGTGGGATTTTGGCCATGCTCTTTGCTACCCTCATCTGAGATTGTGGAGATTTCAAATCACATTTCATGTGAAGCTAATCAGATCCTTATGGAGGAGCAGTGTCAGGATGAGATCAACAAAGGATGATACTCAAAGGAATTTACTATCCTTTTAGAAGAAAAAGGACTCAACAAAGATGCAAGTCTGCTGGAACATGAGCGTTGGAATTCCGTCGCCTAACAATCTAATTGACAAAAAGGATATCACCCCAACGTACCATGTGGTATTTATTACCCAACAAGGGTTATAGAATAACTAAGAAGGGTAAACTACTAGTAAAGAGCTAATATAATTCCCTAAGACTGCTTTCTTCAAATCAACCAACCTTGGGGCACATGTTGACCAATTTGTGATAACAGAGAAATAGATAAAGGACCAGAGAAAGGTATCTCAATACTTTTAATAAGTATTATTCCCACTTTTCAAGACTCAAAAACACACGCTTGAATTAACACAAAAGAAACACTAGATAGAGTGTTATTCCCACAAAAAGATCACTTATAGTCTTATAAAACCTAAAGAAATTTCTCCTTTACTATGAAAGTTTAGTGAACTTAGTACAGATGTAGTAAGAAAATAATGATCTTCAACACTACAATCAAAGTATAATATGAGGAGAAAGGAAAAGAGAATTTCTCCAAAAGGCTAAAAATATATATACCATAAGCAAAAGTGGTAAACAGCTCTCAAAAATCCCTCTTTACCATCTCAAAAAAAATAAAACAAAATAAAATAATGATCTTGGTACAAATTGAGTAATTAACTCATCAATTCACACTGTTCAGTTTTGTCTCCAACTGCTTCTAAACATCTTACTCATAATAATACTCTTCTTGTGATTAATCTTCAAATCAAATGGCTTATATGACTTCTTTTCTGATAATAATTGAGATCTTATGATTAGTAATTGAATTGAAAATGATGATGCTGTGTATGAATGAAATAAATGCTGTGTGATTGATCTTCAATGATTTATTGATTCTTCTAATGATTTAATTTTATTAGTTTAATTGGTATTAATTGTTATTGAATCCCATGACCATCTTCAATCTGAATTTTCCAAAATTTGATGCTTTCAACCTCTCATACACCATAAAACAAATTAATACAGACAATGAATAAACCATAATTCAATACTTTTCCTCTTCTACCTTTCTTTCAGTCCTACTTTCTTTTCCACAAACCATTTTCCATCACTGATAACTTGTAATTCAATTAAATTCTGCATTTTGATGTTCACAATTCAAAATTGAGTAATTAAAACCAACACTGAAAACCTAAAGACTCTAACACAAAATTTGATAATAATAATTTTTTCAAATTTGTAACTTTTGATTGGTATAATATCCTGATTACCACAACAATTCCATGAAGAACTTCATCCCCTATCTGATTCAAATGAAGAAAGAATTCAGATCAGTGGTTGTGATCGAGTCAGACGTGGAAACGGCTGTTTGTATCATTCCTTTACAAAATCCATATCAAATGCATCAGATTTTGAAGATCAGAGACAAGCAAGGTGACCATAATCTGACTTTTGGTTCATCAGTGTCTCCATCCATCTGGTGTGGAGTCTTCACCTTGATTCTCTGGATTGCAGAATTTGTCTTTGACATCAAATACATGAATGTGATGATGGATGATATCTGGGTGGTGTGCTTGGCAAAACATTTTGTCACTTCCAAGGACCACTGGATTCCATTACCGCAAGCAAATTTATTAACTTTGTTTGATTCCTTGGGGATTGGGTGGGTTTGGAAGAAGCAGATACACAGACCTGTTATTGAAATCATCGGCCATATGGTCGATTCTGACAAAATGTTGATGTTTTTGGAACCCCATAAGAAAGCCAAGTTGGTGCAACAGCTACAGGATTTTGTTAGGATACCGACAAACTCCTTGAAAGACTGGCAAGGAATGTTGGGTTCAGCTTCCTGGGCGTGCAATTCAATGCTGTGGGGTCGTTTTGCTCTTCAAAGCCTGTACAAAAAGATAGGAGGGAAGAGTATGAAATGTCTCCACATTCCTTTAAACAAAGAGAATCAACACAATCTGTGTTGGTTAATTGAGTATTTTAATTAATAACTTGGATGGGGTTTTGGTGTCGTCAGCTCTGAGGTGGGGATCACATGAAGCTGACAGTGCATTTTTCACTGATGCCTGCATGACAGGAATTGGGATATGGGAGCCAGGGCCGGGTTTAGGTCATTACTCTGTCTTACCACCGCCAGATCACAATATATACTGGGCAGAGTTGTTGGGTGTGGTCTCAGCAGTGGACGTTGGGATCAATAAAGGCTACAAGAAGATCTTCATTTACACTGAATCACATTTAGTGTTTGATCTTTTCAGCTCGCATTGTCCAAACAAAATTGTTTGGCCCTTATGTAAACATTGTGTCATTCAGTTGCCGAAAGCAAGTGCTGATGTAAGAGTCATGCACATTCCAAAGGAACTCAATAAGAATGCCACCAGCCTTTCAAGACAATGTTTCATCTTCTCACCAACCAATTTAGCCAAGCGTTGCAAATCAATTGGAGCAACTTCAATTTCTTTTCTCAATATCCATTCCTCCCTATCTTTGGGTGGAAAAGATTCTAATTTGACTGATTTTGATTCTTCCTTTTGATCATGGGAAGATCAGTCAAGAAGAATGGTGCTCTAGAAAACATCACAATTCAAGAAATTTGCGCATTCTCAAGTCAAGATAAATGGGAATTGGTATGCAAATCTACATTAATTAAGTACAATTGTGGTTTTCAGAGCTTTTCAAAATTTTGTTGTCAATGTCATCAACCTTTTATCCCAAATGTTCAAGACCTATGGGATTATGTTTCCTATAGAACATGCAAGATTTTACCTTGCTCGGTTCAAGCCTATTTAGTTGGTATTGCTCACATTTTCAATTTAAATTTTCCCTTGGTGGTTTGCGAATCAAGACATTTGGATGTAAGAAAGGTCATGAAGCATTGTCTGTTGGAGTTTTTGGATGCGGTGGTTAGAAAGAATCCGTTAATAGTGGCACATATTGAAAGTGTAATAAAAGAATCTTCTTCTTCTTTCAATGAAAAGCTATTTCTGGCCATTCTGTGCGTGGGGTTTGCGGGTTTACATTGGCTAGGAGAGCTAACAATTCCTGATTCTGAGAACCTGTTTGATGACAGAAAATTATTCTCAGAAGTTCTTTTCAAATTTTGAAGTGCATGAAATTTGCTCAATATTGTCTTCCCTATTCAAAAAAAAAATGAGATTTCTGGGCACTGAGATTATAATCAGAAATTTTGAAAACACCTCAGCATGTCCAATCAAATCTTTCATGTCTTCTCTACGGGTTCAAGATACAAATTTTATATCATCTTGGCCACTGTTCATTACCTCAAGCGGATCTCAACCTTCTCATTCATGGTTTCTATCTTGGTTTCATACTTTTTACAACAAAAGCTTTCCGGGTCACTCTTTACAATCCAGTGGTGCAACAGCTTTAGCTCAAGCAGGCTATTCTTTGGACAACATCAAAAGTGCTGGCTGTTGGTCATCTGATGCATTTTTAATCTATATTTGAGGTCATGTGGTGTTACATCTGCCCAACAATTAGAACAATATCATTGGGCATTTGTTGCATGTTGGCGCAAATATTTCTTTTTCTTAAAAAAGGTGAGTTCAGGTTATGGCGTGTTAGGCTTATTGGTTTGCCTTTGGTTCTGTCTTATGTATTCCATGGTTTTTAATGCTTTGGCTTGTGGTCTAAAGAATTGGTTAATGACATTTTGAGCCTGCTATATTTGGTTAATGGCTTTTTGTGCCTTTTATGGAGTTCTGGCAGTTTTTTCTTGTTGTTTGGGTATCTTATTTCTCTGGTCGATTAATATGAAGCTGACCTTTTTGGTATTGCTTTTTTCAAAAACCCTCTCCTTTCTTCACCACTCTTTTGGTACCCTGTTCTTATAGGTGGGTCGGAGAGGGTGTTTGTTTTTCTTTTATTGGCCAACAAAGTATCAACCTTGGGCATTTAGCCTAGGATTTTAGCCCAAACATTGCATCTCTCTAATTTAGTACTTTACCATAAGTATCTTAGTAGGTTTTCATTAGATCTCATTTCTTGTTGTTGGTAACTCGTCATTAACGGAATGGAATGAGAGAAAATTGGGACTTAATCAAACATGTTAACTGACGGTTTGGATATTTTATTGTTATTCTACCACTCATTGTTGATGATGTCAATGGTCTTTACCTTTACCGATTTCTACCATTGTGTTCATGATTGTCAATTCTTCTTTGATTTTTGAATTATCAATTCATCTGGCGTGTATTCTTTTCACATCCCACCCTCCCATATTCCCTGAGTTCATCTTTTGGTGTGTCATTATTGTTTTGGTATTTTTTCTTTTC
>KZ145248.1:3296-17578 GCA_002157085.1 Melampsora occidentalis | reverse complement strand
AGCCAAAACATTTGTCCAATATAAGGCGATTGAACGTTCCCTTTCATTAAAAAAATCAAGAGAGCTGAGTCTTTGAGTTAAACCACAAGTACTATCTGTTATCAAACTTGAGTGCTGGGGTTGAGGTCAAGGAATCTCAAGCTACCATCTGAATCATTGCCCAACTCACTTTCTCTCCTCAATCTTGCTCAGTCACAGTCTAATCCTCCCTTCTGAGGTAGACTATCAGTTTTATTTGTTGTGATAATGTTGTACAAACTTGTACGCAAATATACAAATATGCAATTAAGCACATTTTCAATAAAAAAACTGCCTTATATTGGACAACTATCTCTAACTGTCTTGGCTGATCCTTTAGCTTGCTGGATTTTTTTTGACAAAAAAATTCAAAAAGAGTGTAATTATGCATTAAACCCAGATTTTAGCCCGCACCAAGTTTGGGGAAGCCCTGGTCTATGCAAAATGGCTGATTATGCAGTTGCACGTGCAATTGCGCAGGTTCAACTGTATCAAACAACCAAGATTTCAATCAACCAAAAAAGAATCCCACAAAAATCTTGACTTTTCTCACAAGTCATCACTTTTGCAAACAAAGAAACCCAATCAATCTAAATCAATTTCAACATTTTACATCAACTCCAATGTAAATCTCAATATGAGTTCAACCAATGACTTTGCCATCTAGATGTTAAATTAAGACTTACAAATTGAAGTCTTTGATCTGAAAATAAAATTCAAAATGAATCTCAAAACCAACATGAAACAACTGTTGATTGGTTATCCAACAAAACATGCTTACAATTCTCAATTCTTCTCTCTATCAACACCAACCCCCCCAAAAACTATAATGAAGTGTCATATAATTCTTTGAACAAAGTTTTCATTCCTATACTCTGATGAGATATTTTTGATTTCTTCTATTAACTTAATCTGATTTCACATACACAATATACATTGTTAACATTCTACTACTACTTCCTACTATTTTCTCAACATAATTAAATTACCAACTTTTGTCTAGAAACATCCACATAAACAAAGCAAAACAAATCTTCAAATATGACCCAAAAACTTTCAATTACTGTTCAGACCGAAACAGAAGGGATACAAAGTCAGTCACCTTGAACTTTTTTCAAAAAAGAGATCTAATGGTTTTCTGTCAAAGAAAGAAAAGTAAAGAAGATGTATGAAATTCCAATCCACTTACAGAGTTCCTTTACACTTTGAAGATCCACATAAACAAGGAATCTTAACATCTTCTTTTGGAAAATGATAATCATAAGTGACTTCATCACCAAGTTCAACTATAATCACGCCCGAGAATCAAAAAGACCAATCAGCTTTCAGAACATTTCAAACCTTTCCCGTCTTTTTTTAAAAAAGATCTTTACAAACAATAAAATGAGAAGACAAAACTGACTGGTAGCTTTAGCGTAAATCACAATTTTCTTTTCTCCATTAATCGTGATGATTTTAGCCGTACAATTAGGAGCACAACAATGATTAATCAATCGACTATTTTTTCACAAAAATCAAATCCAATCAGATGAGCCTTATCGAAAACTTTCAATTTTAATCAAGAAAGAGATTTAACTAACCCGAGGTTACCTTTCTTAGTTGCATCTACCACTAAATCATCATCAACCCTAAACAAATAACTAGACCCGATCCCACTTCTTTCATACGCTTTTTCTCTCCGATCGGCTACTGCTTGTCTAATAACTTCTCCGACATATTCGATTACCATCTCACCCACTGGTATCATTTCCATTGCATACAAACCCCACTAAAACCAAACCAAATCAATTCAGTTCCGGAACAATAAAGTGAACAGACATGAAGAGATGCTTACATCGTGAATAGGTGATCTAGCGAATTTAAGTTGTTTTTTCCTTGTTCTTAATTGATTGAACTTCAACACATCAGCCACCGCATCAGCAGCATTAACTGATGAGAGTCCAGTAGCTTTTTTGTTTTGTTCCATATTGATAACGAACCTTCTAGAGTTAACTCTAGTAGATCTTGAAGCAGCTAAAGCCATCGTGTTTTGATGATTCGAACTTGTGATCGCGCCTACATCTATAATCGCTTTGTTCCTTTGTGGTAAATATGATGCTTTTTGGGATGAGGTTATATGATAGTATCCTTCTGTTCGTGATGAACCCGTCGAGTGTGATCGTAATGTATCTCCGGTAGTTATCTGCTCATCATCTTCACCCTCAGTCTGGTTTTGTTCAGAAGATCTAGATACTATCCGTGTCATTGGCATATTACTGCCTACTTTGTTTGGAGAGCCTGTGATGTCTGCCAGAGTACTTGTAGGGGTAGGACAAGGTGGGAGCGGGCTTTGACCCGCTCTTATTCGTTCCAAGACCAACTTGACATAATATAGATCCTCTTCATCTTCTGCCACCCCATACTCATAAGCGTTGGGTGGTTTGTCTGGCTTCGGATGTTTACGGTTCACAGTACGTTTTTGTTTCTTATGAGGTCGAGGATTGAGATCGTCTTCATCGTGAGATTGTGGGAAGAGATGATCCGGCTGTGTAAGGGAGGTATGGGGTGAACTTTGAGAGATGGTAGGAGCAAAGATCGAGGCATCTTCATGAGGCGAGTGTGAAGATTCGTCCATTGCTTTATGATGAAACGGTGACTGCGAGCCTGACTTCTGGCTTGTCTTCTGCTTAGAAGACAATGAGTGCTCCTTGCTCACATGCTTCAACACTACCTCAGGAGATTGATGGTTATGCTTGGACCGCTTCCAATCCGACTTAGGCTTTAGCTCCTCTTCGTCTTCTTCCTCGCTACTTGTAAAGGTTACCGCCTTCTTAAACCGCTTCCGGACCTTCTTTTTGGCTACCTTGATCACAGGGACCACAGCTTGAGTTGATGCCACACTGTAGGACGACCGATGTTCGTCGTCATCGGATAACACCGTCATCGAGTTGACTTCATCGTCTTGAAGCGGTTCACGCATGTCTGCACCATGTACATGTTGATCTGAGGAGGCCACAGAAGTAGCATCATCTTGAACTAGCCTAGACAGTGAGGGTCGGCCGACCTCGGATGCGGATTCGTAAGGATGAGTAGCAGAGCTCTCGTTCAAGCTTGGGAGCGGATGGGGGGCAGTGCTTGAGCTTCTTCGATCGTTAAGTTTAGTAGCGGATTTCCGTTTAGCGAAAGAAGGCAACTTCATCAAGGATGGTGTCTGATGAGCATCAAGAGAAAATCCATGTTTCTCATTGCTGGTTGACGTTGAGGAAGGTAAAGGATTGAGGGCAGTAACCTGAGGTGGTCTATGCGATTGCTTTTGCTGATCTTCTTTCAGGTAATCCCAAACCTTGCCAGAGACTATGCGATTCTTCAGATCCCTGATGAATGTCGCTCTCAATTCAGCTAGAATGATACTGGTTGCCCGCGTGATCAACTCCTNAGAAAGTGGCTGTGGTGATGATCGTCTTGGAGGTGATTGCCTGGGAGGTGATCGTCTTGGAGAAACAGTTTTGACCTCTGTCACTGATGGCAAGGGAGGACGAGGTGGGAGTGCCTGAAGCTTGTTATCATACAAGAATTGATATTCTTCATTTGTGATCGGTTGATGGATTTCACACGGAAGTTTTGTACCCATGAAGAGAGTATTGTTTACAAACTCGAATGCTTTCTCGGTGATAGTAGATTCATCGAAAGTGATATACCACATTTGACCATCGGTCATCACCTGCTCATGTCGAATGCAAAGGAAAACACAAACCACACGGACCAAGACCAAAGCGTAGAGCGGTATCAGCCAAACGCTTGAAATTTTGACAAAAGGCGATGATTTGATACAATCGCATCAGGATGGAGAAGATTGATTGACAAACCCAAAAGAAAGAAATGGGACAAGAAAGCGCAAAACGAGAAGAAGGATATAGGAATGACAGACCTGAACGGTGCCGAATTCCGCAAGGTATTCCTTGAGCTCCGCTGGGCCCTGTGGTACCCTTGCCCACATGTCAATCTTGCTAAGTTCAACGCGATTGATGGTCAAGAAATGATGCCCGTTGATTGAAAGTCTCTTCAAAATCTCCAGCTTGATCAACTTGTCAACACCGATAAAGTTATTCGGCCAGAGGACGGATAGCTTGGCAAGATCGGAAGATTTGGATGACCCCACAGTCTGATCAGCCTTGACTGTCCGGTGAGGCAAGAACGAAGATGTCTGATAACTCTTCGGGACGTGCGATTCACTTGACAGTGAACCATGTTTAGTGGCATAACCTTTTCGGCTTGCAATCAGAGCTTCCCTTTCTGCCTCTTTGAGTCTTTCAGCTTGAGCGTCTTCGTCCTCGCTTTCCGAGTCGTCATAGTCATCACCCTCTGGTTCTTCCGACTTATCCTTCCGTATATGGGTGCTACTTGGTGTCCCCCGTCTGATGTGTGGATCAGTAGTTCCAGAAGAGGCTGGGACAAGCGAGCCGGGAAACAAACTGCTGGAAGCTGGTGATGGAAGCTGTATCCCAGCTTTCTTGGCCGCAACGATAGCAGCATTTTGAGCGGCCGCAACAAAGCCGACTGCTATCTTACCCCGAACGGGCCCCGAGTTCACTTGGCCCTGTTTGATATAATGACTAGTCTTGAGAGCCATGGGCATTCGTGAGACTGGGAAACTTTCTGCGGGCTTGCCATTGTGCTGCGGTTGAGAAGGCATAGGAGTGATGAACTGGGATTTGTCTGATGGGAAGTCAGGCTCTGATGCATGAGGCTCAGTGCGGAGTGGTGCCCCTGCATGATGAGTAGCCAATCTATGACGCATGGCGGAAGGCATTGTAGGAAGTGGTCCGGTGTCCTGCACTTCTGGCGTTGAAAGGTGCGATTGGTGCTGCCTGGGACCTTGAAGTAGAGATTGCGCGTCCCGAGCAGTGGGATAAACGGCCGACGGTGTANCGGGTGACGGGTTCAGATGTGAGGTAGACGGAATTGCTGCATAGGCTGGGGTGCTTGAGCTTGAAGGCGGAAGAGAAGTAAACTTGGAAGCCTCAAAAGGCTTGGCTGGGTGATTTGGAGTGGTATTCGTCACCGAAGACTGATAGGAGTCGGGCCTTGGGGGAACAGAGATGGTAGGCGAGAGGTTCTTTCCGTTGGGTTGCGGGCGATCAAACATGGCATTCGGATCGGTAGACTGTTGGTGCGATGATAAAGACTGATTGGAAATCTCAGGAGGGATCAATGGGCGGGTTGGAGGTGGTGGATAAAGTTTAAGGAGAGCACGTTCTACTGCTTTAGCGCATTTCGATCCAGTGCCATCCATCTCGCATTTAATTCCCAAATTTGCTTGATTTTTCTGTGGTTTTTTGAACATGGAAGACGATTGAGAGGGGCCAGCGGTTAACATGATCCCGATACGTGCACCATTGGACTTTTTGATGGCCTCGAGGGCACTTTGATGACCATCCTGAATGCCGCGGCTACCATTTACAGACGGTGTCCTTTTCTTGCCAAAAGAGTCCTTTGAGGATCCGTCGTAGGGATTGCTGACGTCATTTACAAATTTGAGCCAACAGACACCCAATGAACCACCTGTTTGGGGGTCAAGCTTAATTTCGCATTCTGCTACTCGACCGAATTTTACAAAGTGATTTCGCACTTGCTCCCCAGTTACCAATTGATTGAGCCCAGTTATCAAAATCGCGCAAGGGGGCGGCGGCGGCGGCGGACCAATACTGTTTTTGTCGAACGCGTAAGGTTGCAATTTCTCAACTTGAGAACGAAATGTTTGCCTTCCTTTGGAAGACCTTGATAGACCGGCGACGAGAGAAGATTTTTGAGAAGCCGTGACTGGAGGGACCAAGAGCGGAGATGGGTAGGCAAGTTTTAGACGTGGATCTTTCTCAGGTTTTGAGATTATTGTCCCTGAAGGCTGAAAATGACGATATCTGGACAAATTCATGTAATTGAAGCATCAGCGATTGTATCGGAACCTAGCTCGGCCAACACGCCAAAGCGGGTTAGTGAACAACTTGCAGCTTCAAGAAGATAAAGGATGACAGAAAGAATGAAGATATTAACCCACTGAGGGCCTGCACTTTTCTTAACAACGCTGTTATCCAGAGCAGGGTCATACATGCAACGGTAGTTCATCTTATCCTTTAGCAAAGGATCAAGGACAACGGGTGGAAAGGCTTCAGGAGCCAAAGCTGTAGACATCGAGTTCTCTGAGGAAGAAATGGGTAGGGGGTTAGAAGGTAAGTTACCAGACACCCATAGCGAGAGATGGGCTGGAAGAATTCGGGTGTATAGATTTGGGGACATACTAGAAGTAAAATCTTGGTGAGATGTGTGACTGGTAGAAGCGAAGGGGGGAGACGGTGAATCCATGCGTGTAGGAGTAGGATGATCGAGGTCAGGTAATCGAGGGGTTTTGGCCGAAAGTTGATGATGATTCATGGTCTGAGATGATTTTGAGATGGGAAGAGTCTCTGGGAACTTGACGATGTCTCCAATCGATTGTTGACCAGAGATAGGCTGAGGATAGGGAGGAGAATCCAATCGAGAAGCGTCGAGAGCAGTAACAAATGTGTCATTCTGATTTGTTGTAGGCGATTCTCCTCCTTGCCCCGGCAAACTCGAGGACATGAACTGTTGTTTTGATCAGTGAGTTTCCCAAAAAGAGGTACTTCGAGTATATGTATACTAGTTTGAAGCTGAGAATGAGAGGTCAATAAGTTGATGATAGTGTGTAGTAAGATCGTCTTCTTCAAAGAGGCAACATACTGATTGCTGAGAAGGAAAGATCGATTGACTTCACAAAAAATTATTACATATACACATAGAGTCTTAAACCATAGCTTAATCTTGAGCCTTGAATACAGCTATGTGAAAACAACTTAACAAAACTCAAAACCCATAACCCATAACCCATAAACCACGACGTCTTACTCAAGGACATGCTCTTCAACTTCTCATTTTCAATCACTCTGCAATCATCATCCTTAGTTATTTCAAATAGGCTGGTCACTTCAGGTTGGGATACGGTACTGAAATCTATTGTATACTCAGAGTTGACAAGATCAAACAAGCAATCCTTTTTCATATAAGAAATCTACTTCACTACTTTTATTCACATTTAATTCAAAGTGAAGAAAATGTTTATTATCAATGAGAATGGATGCCTTATCGCTCAAATCAGAAATCTAACCAGGAAATCCCGTAAAATTTTACGAAGATATACATGTACAGATATGGTCTCATCGCCCACAGAGTTGAGCAACAGCACGACAGAGATAGGAACGCTTTATCAGCCTCAAGGATTGATGGGGGTTGATCGAGCCGGCATATCCAGACCTTTCCATGCAAATTTTCATAAGATAACAACAGGGTCAGGAGCACAATTCATGTCTGGAAGGAGGGTGAAAGAATGCACACCATGCAACCTCAAGTCACCTGGTACAATGACACCTCCCACTTGATGCATCTTCAGAGTAGCCTTCGGGATAACCGGACCTGTAGCAGTACAGTGCACCACATGGGGACCTATGTAGCCTGCATTATTCTGCCTGTATCCGTACCGCCGTGGACAGTAAAACATTTTGTCCTTGGATCTGTTGATTGTGATGGTGTCACCATCGGCAACCGTGATGTTGACGGTCTTTTTTTGATCCGTTCTAAGCCCATTAGACCCCGCATCGTCGCGGCGGGTACTTCAGGGTGTTGGTTGAGGAGTTGATTGTTTATTTTGATATCAATGCAAGCTTTTAGTTATGCTGAGGTTTTTTTCCAATAAATCTATATAACTTGCAATAGCTAGACATGGCACAGAAATAGAATATGATAGAAAAATTGAGGGGACGTTGATGCTGAAACACGCGGGTTGGAGCTAAACATTCCAAGCTTTGAGGTTAGGCATTGACAAAGATTTCACAAGATGTCTTCCCGCCAGATGGTCGGTGTAGAAGGGGACACCTTTAGGCGTCAGGGTGATCTCCTCATTGGTCTTGGAAAAGCCTCTAGGTGGTGAATTAGACAAAGAATACCGCGCATCCTCCAACTCTTTGCCTGACCTCTATGCTTTTGGTGGCCCAGTCCCGCAAGCTTCAACAGACACATAAAAAGAGACATAAGAAGAAATTGAAATACAAAGAACAAGAGACTTGAGATTTGAATTTATAGGAAACACTTCACAAAATCTGAAATCTAGAGATAATGAGTTTAGATCAATCATTGGATTGCTGAAGATTCACCAAAAGTGATCCATATTCTGCTCCCTGATATAAGCTTCCAAACCCTTTATAATCACACCTATCAAATCACAATATCTTCTTATGCTTGTAGCCTTACCTATGAATTCATGTACAATTCTGTCCCAGTCCCCCACGGTTTTTGTACGGGTTTTTGCCCCCAAGGTTTGATTCAAGTTCAAAAGATTTTTTAACTTGACCAGGGATTCAAGATCTAGACCAGAAAAAGTACTGAGTAATATCTCACCCAGAGTTAGGCCTTCAGCTACTCTTGCAGTGTAAGAGTCATCCAAATGACCTGGAAGTTCTACCCCCAAGCGGTCTGCATGGTAGGCTAAGCTTGTGATACGTTCCTTGACAAGTTTTGCAATCTTTGAGCCTTCCTTAGTCAAGAAAAACCTAGTGTACTCTATTCTCCAATCACAAGTCGGGATCACATATTTTCTGCCATCAAAACCAAAAACCGTTCCATTCATGGCGTCTATCAATTCACCTGCCTTGAATTGAATATCCTCCATGTCCGAGTGATCCAACAGCCCAGTTTCATGCCCTAAGCGAAGTGATTGGTCAAAAAGGATAAGTATAGGGAGATCAATTCCCTCCTTGACAGCGCCACTATCAATAACCGCATCCAAAAAACATGACTGATAACCAGACATCAGACTGAGTGTCACAATGCGCTTGGACTTCATGATACCAAAGATTCCATCAATTTTCTCAATTGTTTCTTGGGAATGTTTCTTTGAATCCTGTCGAAGAACAAATGTATTCCAGAGGTCAAGAGTTGACCCCCTAAACGTTGGGAACTCTTCTTCAGGGTTGAGCATCTGTGCAAAGACCTGTGCGTATTTTGGTAGATTATCCTTTGTATGGTTCCAATTCCATACCACCAACTTCTCAAAGTATTGCGCTTGGATAGATTTAATCCTCCTTGTTGCTTCACGATAATGATGAAACCTCTTGGCAAAATCCGCCAGTGCTGGCCCCCAAACAGCAGCTTCCTTCAAATATTTTGCGGAAAGTAAGTATTCAAACTCTAAATCACTCAGGAAAATTGGCAGATACAGTGTCTGATCATCGTATTTCAGGCAATACTTCACAAATTCAACTATGTTCAGCTCAAAGAGCTTTTCCCTTGACAATACCACATCTCTTCTTGGTTGAGGTTGAGGACTTGGATCCAAGTATTTTGCTGCAAATGATGTAATTTGAGCAGGTTTTTCCTTTGCTTTATTTTTTCCCTTGGATTTGCTATTCTTCTTCCCTTTTTTATTCTTTTCAGTATTATTGTTGTATTGGACATCTGCTCTATGCATCTCTTTTGTGTCTTGAGGTTCAAATTGGGTCCCTTCATCTACGTCTTCATTTGATGTCTTATTCATCATGTTTTGATCCTTCTTTTGATTTTCAAATTTTCCATCTCCTTTTACTGACTCCAAAGAGTCATTGAAATCTTCTAAAGCTTGAAAGAAGTTTTGATTATCAAGGGACTTACTGGGTTCTCCATGTGACTTTCCCTTTTCTGGCATGTTTGTCTTGCCTTTGTCATCTGATTGAATTTTGATCTGCATCATTTTGTCAGCCTGAAGAGTCCTGTTTCTTTCTTTCATGGGTAGAGCTTGAGACTTCATTTTTCTTCTGTTATATGAGTCCCTAGCATGTACATCCATAGTTTGGTGTCTATCTATGCTAATCTTACTAAGACTCTCTGACACTCTATGAGCTTTTAAGACCCCTTCAGGATCTCTTATATGTGTGTTTGAACTCTTCTTCATTCCTCTTGAGGATTCCTTTGCTGATATCTTTGGAAGGTTGAGTGACTGGTTATTGATCTTATTGGCATCAAAACTATTGAGATTCTTGTCCATTTCCTTGCTCTTGAAGTATTGGTCCATGTCCTTGAGCTCACCATCAGTCTTCTTGAAACCACTGGACACCATTTTTGAGGTTGTAGGCTGATATTCTGTGGAACAAGTTGACTGATCATGTTCAGTATGCTTTGACTGAACAATGTCTTTGAATGATGGGACTGATTTTTCTTTTTCATGATAAGACATTGCAGATGATTGGAGATTACCAATTTGATATGTTGATAACTGGCCAGTTACGGCGGATGGACCAGTGTTTGCCCTATGACTAAGAATTCAAGTGCAACAACTGTTGTCAGCAGCAAAAAATACTTTCTTCAAGACTTTCTTCTGAGATACTTACCTCTCCTTCTGGTGTTCAATTCTTTGTATAAAGGTATGAGGAGACTCATTAAGCTCTCTATTCCATTGTGGAAACCCCCCATTTGAAAAGTATGAGAATTCTGAAGTTCCTTCTACCCCTTCCTGAGGATCAGATCCTACAGTAAATACAGGATCTGATAAGAATACTCCATTCATGATACCAGGATTGGTCCACATCTGAAAGCTTCCTGGTTTCATTTCCTCACCCTCCAAGGATGGCCGGTTCAGAGGGGTTAATTTCCCATTCAGATGGCTTGTAGACAATAGAAAATATAAAAAGAAGAACAGAATATTGATATCAAAGATACCAGAACAGAAGACTTCAGGGATCTTCTCCATGGAAAATTGTTGAAATGAAGGGCGAATCAAAAGCTAACAAGAAATGATGATTGGTGTTGATAAGGAAATCTTCACAAGTTTGATCATCTATGAGAGAAAATAACAATGAAATACAAATTATGTGACTTTTAAAGCTACAACAATACTTTGAAAGCAGTCTGGTGTCTCAACCAGAGCTGAAACAAGTCCAGAATTTAGAAATTTTCCACAGTGGCCAGCTGGCTGTGTGATTGTCCACTAAACTTACTTCTTAACTGACTATTCACCCCTTCATACAACACTGGGAGTGCAAAACTGCACTGAACCACTGGACATATTGCAAATAGATCAGAGGCTGTGGCCTGTTATCATCATTTCTCCCTTTGGGTTAGTATAGCTTTCCACGTTACACTATGTGCTAAGGTGTAGATGGGTTTTGTACTGCTACACTAAATTACAGGTTGGAGATGTTTGCAGAGAAAGATTTTTTGTGAGGGTAGGGTACTTTTTTAGAGTACCCTAAGTTCACCAATGGGTTGGATAATTAATATCTGGGATAACAAAGTTATTAATTATTGCAATTAAAGATAGTAAATTCAACAATTGATAAAGAAAGTAGAGAGAAGGGAATGAGATGAAGGGTTGGTTCAAGTCCTTGCTTTTATCTTTGTATTAACAGATCAAAAAGTGAGTAAGTCCACTAGTCTGGTTGCTCTTAAGTTCACCAACCTAGAAGTGCTTTTACGTAGGTCACTAGCCTTGGGTTGTTTGGAGGTCACCAACTTGTAATGTTTCTACTTGGGGGAAGTAGAGGATTCAGGGGGTGAAGTTAATATTACTTAATTTTAGTCAGGAAGCTGATCAAAGTTAAGAATTGTATCACTAGTCTTATATTATAAGACTCTTGATAATGTACTTCTACTTAAACTTGATTATTCTTCAAAAGTGTAGTGTTAAAACTACTTGGGGGATCCTGCTTGAAGGTTCAGAGAAGGGGTTTATATACTCTCATCTTTTGACCTAATTGCATTGATATTTGTTTGTATAGTGCGTGGAGCCAAGAGGTTGGCAATTTGAATTTGTGTAATTACTCAATAATTTGTGTAAATACTCAAAAAATTGCCAAAAATGACCCCGCGGGGCCAAATTCCAGACCCATTGAAATCAGATTGGAGTCTGACTTTTTGATTCTTTGATATCAATTTGGCTCTGTTATTCAATTTGCGTTAAGGTCAGCTCACTGCTATGGTCTGCTCTAAGCGCAAAGCAGCTCAACGTCGACGTCGTGTCCAAAATGCAAACACGTCTACCCCTTTTCCTGCTCACATTACTGATACCAAACTTGAAAACCATGATGAAGATCAAAGCATGTATATTAGTGAAGATGATAGTAAAGTCAATACTGACGATGAAGATCAGATGGAATGTGATTACTTTGAGATGATGGATAATGAAAATGAAAATTTAAACAAACTTGAGTTTTTGAATAACAATGGATTTGAATCTAGTTCCAAAGATAGCTATGGATCAGAATCTAGTTTCAAGGATCCTATCATTGAGAGATCAGATCAGATCAATTCTCAGCCTATCAATCAATCACCTTCACCTGTTGTCAAAACTAGTAAACAGATCAAATCCATCAATGATCAGTGGTGTAAATTGAATGAAGCAATTGAGAAAGCTGCATCATTCTATGACCACAACACCAGCTCAGTTCCAACAGCAATGCACCAATTTGATACATTGGATGAGCTCCGCGAGTTTAATCATTGTCAAAAAACACTCAATCTTGCCAACAAAGGTCGGTCTAGCATGCAGGCTTCAATGGAGGTTGCAGCAACATCTTTACTTCAAAGGCGAGCACCTTTAATCGGCACTGAAACTGGAAAAGGTCATGCTGCTCGCATTCAACATGAAGCCTGTCACATCATAGTTCATAATCAGTTATCTATATCACAGCAAGGCCTCTCGAAACCTCACCCTTCAATTCTAGATGACCCAACGGTACTAAAGATGGTGACAGATTGGATAGCAACACAAAAAGTTGGAAATGTGATGCATAAAAAACTTACAGAAACAAGTATTCAAAAATACTCAAAGACAAGTGTGTGTGGGCGAATCCCTAGGCTAGATCAGCCCAGGGTTATTAATTTCTTGAAAAAAGAGAAAAAACACCCTACGGGGTGGCTAGCGGACATACAAAAATAACGCTGATAACCACTAATAATGTAAAAAGGTAGAAACACACACTAAGAGAAATAACGACAAAACACTAACCAAAGCTGATAAAAAGATAAGAAAAAATAAAGAGACTTGTAAACCAAAACTTATAAAAAATAAACAGCTACTTGTCAAACAAACAACCAACTAATAAAAAATACCAAACGATATAAGATAATAATAAAAAATAACGTAACCAATAACACCATAAAGATAAAAAATGCTAACGCAAAACACTAAAATAACACAAAACCATAATGAACCAAACCGTAACCAACTGACCAAAGTAAAAAAGAAAAAATAAACATAGACACCGGGAACAAGGGCGGGCGGGCACGAAAAAATCGGAATAGATTTGACTGCTATCGAAAAGGATGATGATGAATAGACGAATGTGAATGTGATGGGAATGAATTGGTAAAGTGGTAAACAGCTTATGATGTCATAGCTGTTTCAAAAGAAAAAGGGAATCAATATCCGACCCGTCAGTAAACCATACGGGTTTGTTACAGTTCCCATCACATCACATTCCCATATGTTAATAACGAGTTACCAACAACTAGTAAAGTGGGTCAATTTCTCTTGTTTTACCTTCTTTGACCAAACCATCAATGAAATTTGACTTGTTTTTGCATGTTAGGTCACACCCAGAATACTGGTTCAACAAATCAACCACAAAATCCTTCCAAAGTTTGAAGAGCATCAAGAAGCAAGAATATCAGAAAGTACTTGTAATCATTGGATGCATAGAATGGGTATGAAATACAAGCCCTATTCAAAATGTCTTTATTATGATGGTCATGAGAGTGCGGATGTTGTGTTGTATTAGGAAGAATACAATAAATCATTGAACGATTTGATTCAGCATGAACCAGATTTTGTTGGAAACAGCTTTGATATCCCTGTTTATCCAACCCTTACAGGCTCAGATTGAGAGTTTGTTTGAGTTTATCATGACAAGTGCACACTGCACACTGGTGAAGGGCCCAAGATGGGCTGGTTTGCAAAAGGGGGCACTGCACTAAAAAGAAAAAGTGAGGGCACGCTGATTCATCAGTCTGATTTTATTGAGATGAAGCATGGACACCTTGTTCTACCTCCAGATACAGACACCAGCCTACCCTTCAAGGATGCGGCTGTTGTAATTTACCCTGGAGCTAAAGGTGATGACTGCTGGAATTGTCGTCAATTAATCAATCAAGTTGTCAATCTTGCAATACCGATGTTTGAATTTCTCAACCCAAACTGTCAAGCTCTATTCATCTTTGACTGCTCCTCTGCTCACAAATCCTTTGCA
>MWRL01018907.1:0-13046 GCA_002157085.1 Melampsora occidentalis | reverse complement strand
CAGCTACAGTCCTTTTTCTAATACAGAAGAGATCTTCTTTATTCCAACTCATCGCTTGGTTGTTCAGATGGATGAAATCCAAAAAAAATGAATCAAATGGAATCATTTCAGTTCGAAGTAGGTCAAATCACAATATCAGCCGACCAAATCTTTTTGTTGTAGCCAGCCATATTTACATGTCATACAAGATTGGATCCATGATCAAGTAGAAGGAAACCAGGCCGAATTTAGGTCACTCTGGAAATACCAACATCAAGTTACAACATGAATGTTATCGACTTTGTTTTTTTTGTATCAGAAAAAAAAAGAATGATGGTCATGATGTGTGCGATCTGATCGAATTTTATGCTTTGAACTCAAGTTTCAAAGATAATCAAGGTATTAGTATGTGAATAAAGCAAACTACATGAATATCTGAAGCGTGGTAAAATTCCTCATAAATCGTACCAAAAAACAATCGAGCTTTGAGCCTCGGGCCTTTGGCCAGGGAGTTCGTTAAGTTTGTCGAGCTTGAAGCCATGTAAGATGATAATTCCTCGCCGAATGCGAAATAATAATGATTACAATGATATACAAGATTAATTTCAAATTCAATTATCCATGTCGAATGAGCAAAGATGATTTAGTTGATGATTTTCTTTGGGCGGCCGCGTCCTCGCGCGCGGACCCAGATCGTCTTTGTTGAGCTAAACACATCATCAATCCGAATTTAGCAAATCTTAAACACTCTTGCAATCAATCATTCCTTCATTTCATCCATTCCTTCATTCATCCGTGAAGAGCTTTGTGATGATTTTAGCTTGTTTTTAAGACTTATTTCCTCAAATGTAAGCCCCGTAGACTCCTTCAAAAGAAAACCTACGTGTCGGACTTTGATTGACATGCTCTAATTCTTATCAATAATAATTTTTCAAATTTATTGGATCGGTTCAACTCACAAGCAAGACATATCCTTTGAGAAATCAACATGATCTCAAATCAATACCTGAACCCTTCCTCTCTGTCCCATCAATCAATTTCAATCACATTTTTACAAATATCAAATGGTTATCTCTTTGGCTGGTAAGTGAATTTCTTGAACCAAAGTAGTTGATCCCAATAATCATGATACTCAACTTCAACCCAATCAAACTTGCATTATTATTTTTTGGGGGTTCAATCTAGTGTGATGATCTTATTCTGGGATTTTGCTTCTTTTTTCTTTCTGGAAATGAAATTGGTTTGGAGAGTATCTAATACATTTGCAAAGATGGTTTACCTTTGGAATCGTTATTTTACTCTCTTGATTGGTTTCTTTGGACTTGGATTTTGGATTAATTTAGTCAAAGATGATAATTTGATATTATCAACTCAAGTGTTAATCTTTGCTCCATTGCTATTTGGAATCGGATTACTTGGTGTTCACTCAGTTTTGGTGGTTCAGTAAGTTGAAAGGACTATGAAGCTGGTATTATGATCGATAAGGAACAGTGAACCATTGCATTAGTTGACTTGATTTGATTTGGATTTAGAATCAATACTTTGTATCGCGATACGCCCCTCATATCTTACACGGCCATCTTCTTCCTCGCCATCAATCTGGCAATTCAAGTTAGTACAATTATCACTCTCAATTTCCAAGCGGAATTAGTCTGATCCTTTCGTTATGCACAGACTTTATGCTTTTTTATGATTCGAACGGAATATGCAAATATCCTTCTCTCTCATGGTCAGACCGCATCAAATGCAATGGTCTTTCATAAGCTCACTTACTTCCTGATCATTGCATCGTTCATAAGTCCAATTTTGCTTCACATGTGAGGGTTGTTCATCTTTAATCCTTGACGATGTGGCCTCATCTCTGAGATATGTTTATTGTTTCGATTAAAAATCTAGAATCTTCTTCATCATCACTTCTTACAGTACAAGGTCTCATGGTAAAGCTACCGATGGAATTCTCATAGGAAGCGTCGACAAGCCACTCTCTCAGCATCACTTGCTCTTTACTATCACGACATCAATTTTATACATCATCAGTTTGATCATGTTTCTACAACCTTCATCATTCGAATACAAACTCATGAACTTCATACCACCTTTAATATTTACTCAAGTTTTATTTAGTAGAATGTATTTAGGAATCAAAAAAGACAATCTGAGATCCAAATCAATATGGGCTTTAGGAAATGGATTAAGACAATTACGCGCACCTTCTGCTACAGGCTGTCTTCAAGTCCAAGGGAAACATACAACACATCAAACTATACCGCTTTCAATTTACGATTCAAATTCACGTGATAGTCAGGATTCAACTGACAATGATCTTCAGCATATCCGGGTGGTGTTTGCTCGTCAACGAGCGCACACCTTTCACCAACTCCCTCTGAGGGAGAAAGAAAATTCGTGCGCGCTCGTCGACGAGCGAACGCGACCCGGACACGATGCTTCGTGATTTTGTAATGAAATCTGGACTGGGACTTTTGTTTTAATCTCATCTAGATTACATAATTTTTCTAAGAATATAAGATATTCGATTTCCTAAGATGATCACAAAGCCATGTTACTTATAAATCCGCTTGCGTCAATATCCAGTACATACATACCAACTCCAAACTTTTCCATAAATTCGACTCTTTAATATTAATACCTAGACTTGTTTAATCTTAACAATCATTCGACTTTCGCGTCCTTTCGACCTATTTAACCTTTGTTTGTCGATTGTGGATCATTCTGATGTTCTGCTGAAAGACGACAATTTGACTATTTTGGAATTTTTCTCATTCATTTATTCCCTTTAGGAGTCATCTCATTGTTCAATTTGCTTTTTTTTACAAAGTCAATCGTTCTGTAGTAACTTTTTAATTGTGAAACCCGAAATGAAGCTCAAAAAACACATTCCACCCTTCCAAGTATCAGACTGTTCATTTTTGATCGTCGTTTGTACTCAAACTACTTGATTTAAAGCTGTCTTATGAATATCTTGAAGTTTTTGATCTTCTTCCAGAGTTACCTTGGAAGTCATTTGTCCCTTTATAAGTTACCTTCTCGAGCCTCGTCTCCTAATCCGTCCCCCAAAGATGCAAGAGACGATTGAGCTTTTTTAAGTTACGGGTAAATTTGGATGTAAATATATGTAAGTGCCTGAAAAGTGGAGTACTGAGTGCGAGATATTGCTACCCCACGATGATTTCTTCAACTATCTTTGCTCTGCGAACAATCTGATGGTTCTAGGTCACCAGATCAAAGATCGCAAATGTCAGGTGATGAAAAAAATGTCAGATTCTCGGATGAGAAGTGTACATATGTAACAGGATCGATTATGGGTTTATAGGAGTTAAAGGAGTTGACTCCTGATGGCTCAAACTGCTTTAGGCAGGTTTGGCGGTTTACCGAGTTTCAAAAATTTTACGGACTGCCGAGTTAAGAAGTTGACCACCACAACGACTTCTCCACTTGAGATATTTTTCAACTTCAACTTTTATCTCATCTTACAAATCTACTATCCAATCATTTCATCTTGCTCTATAGCATTCTTCGCCTCCCTTCTTCATTTTTTTTTCCTCACAGAGAATACATATATAGCCCCTGAGCACCTCTAAGTCTATCATACACATAACATTATCTCTTCGAGTATAAGTATTTTAGATCTTGGAGATCATCGCGTATATAAGTTCTCATTCAATCATTAAGAGCAATAGTTTATCATCTTTCATTCTATCGCACTTCACTCTCGAGGTAGACAGTCATCATTAAGTTTCTTTCTTTTCAAATCACCATCACTACAACCTATCACCACCGGGGTTTATAAGTCACCCACATCCGCACTAAATCCGACTTTCGCAAAGCAACATTTTTTTCAAATCTTAACTCCATTCGTATCTCATCGCAAGAACAAAAACATACTTTTCTTAGTTGATTCACGAAAACAACCATGACTCAAAACCAAACAAATCCACATCTAACCAATGGAAAACACTCAACCAAGAAAGAAGTTTCATCACTTCCACCTACTCAGGCTGATTTATTTGAACCTGAATCAAATGAAGAAAAGAGGTTTCTAATCTCTCGTGACTTCCGTAGTTTGTGATGTTTCTTCTTCTCGTTATCTTCTCCTCAAGATTTACGTCAATGAAATGATGCAACTCACCTCAAACCGGTCATTTTCCACGTGTTCTTTTTCTTGCAGGCGATACTATGACTGCCCCTACGGAAGATATGTTTGAATTTATGAAAAACGCTTCCATTGGTGATGATGTCTATGGAGTAAGTGCAGGCCAATCTCCTCGATCAATATGTAAGAGAATGAAATGTATGCAAGACTGATTGGGTTTTGATTTTTGCAGGAAGATCGAGTTACAACTCAATTTCAAGAAAAAATTGCTCAATTGACTGGTAAAGAAGCCGCTTTATTTTGTGTTAGTGGGACGATGGTATGTCATCTTTTCAACTCCGATCCGTCTTCTATAGAAAAGTCAAAGTGCATGAAATTGATTACTATGAATCAAAACTGCGAAATCGAATTCAGACCAATCAATTAGCCATCCGAACTTGGTTAACTCAACCACCTGTAAGTTTTATTCGCCTCATCTCAAGAACCAACAATTTATTTCTGTATATATTCAGGAACCTATAAAGAATTATTGTTTGAATTCAAACCGCATAGAAACTGATTTTTATATACCTTGAATATGTAGCACTCCGTACTATGCGATGCTAGAGCGCATATTCACAACTACGAAGCAGGAGGTATAGCGTTCCATTCACAAGCGACAACCATCCCAGTCACACCATCAAATGGTCACACAATTACATTGGAAGATATCAAACCAATGATGGTTTTAAGTGAGCACATTTACCTGACCCCAAACTAAACTTTTTATTCTGACGCTTCTGATTGATTTACAACAGGTGATGATATTCATTTTGCCCCAACTAAGTTGGTTTGCCTGGAAAATACTATTAGAGGGTTGATTCAACCACAGGAAGAAATTGTCAAAATTTCAAACTATGTGCATGAATTAGGATTAATTCTACATTGTGATGGCGCAAGGATTTGGGAAGTATCTGCTAAAGTAAGTTACAAAAACTTTACAGAAAAAAAATCAATTTCAAAACATGATTCTAAACAAGCTTTGGTTCTTGAATGTGAACAGACAGGGAAATCTATTGGAGAACTTTGTGAACCATTTGATTCGATGAGTTTATGTCTAAGTAAAGGTCTTGGTGCCCCAATTGGAAGGTAAATCATTTCACTTCTCTATCTTTCTCTGACAATTCTCTGTTACTGACCTCGAACTTCTCATCTATAGTGTTTTGGTAGGACCACGTGCATTTATAAATAAAGCCAAATGGTTTCGAAAAATGTTTGGAGGAGGAATCAGACAAGTAAATTCATCATTTTCCCCATCTATCTCTCCAAACCTCAATACTAAAGCTAAAACAAACTTGATCTGATTTTTTTTCGCAGTGTGGTTCGATCGTATCAGCAGCAGATTATTGTTTAATAAACAATTTTCCAACCCTCTCGAAAACTCATCAACTAGCTCAATTCTTATCACATGAATTGATCAAATTAGGGATGAAACTTCCAGTTGCAGTGGAAACTAATCATGTTTTTATCGATCCATCATCGATAGGTAAGTCAAATCCTAATCAACGTTGAACTTTAATACATGTCTTCAAATTCTAATATCTGATTCATCGATCTTTTGGGGGGATTCACAGGTATTGATTTAAATCAACTGATCCTACGTGCTCAATCTAAGAATATCAGATTAGGTGGATCAAGAATCATTATTCATATTCAAATTAAAGAAGAAGCTATTCATGATTTAATTTCATTAATCTCTGAAATGAAATTAGAAAATCAATCAATCGATTCACAAAATCAGGATGATGATAAAAATAAAGTTACACCTACTTACTCTCCTTACCATTAGTTTTTTTCTTTCTGCCAAGATCGTCCTGAAGGATGATACTTGTTTTTCAAAAAAAGCAAAAAACAAATCAGTTTTACAACTTAAATGTTTATATGCTCCAATAGATAGTACATACATAGATCTGACTTAACATTCTTTCTCATTTGATCATATCAGGCAAAACCTTCTTTCTTGTTTCAAGTTTACTTGAGTGAAAATTTCCATCAAAGTTTTACTTGCAGAATCCATTATATATAAGTTGATTAGTTGTGTCACCTTTTGCAAATTGTCCATTGGTACAAAATCAATATATCAAAAGTAATGATACTTTGGATCTTGCAAACTTGCTCAGATATTGAAAGTCTATCATTCAACAACAGTCCCTGCAGTTCCAATCCACCTGCTACCTTGGAATACCATGGAGGAAAACCTGAATGAATACATGACCTGAAGCATAATGAATGCTGAGAGAAATCTTGATAAAAAATTCTTCCAAATCATCATTCATCCATTCATCATTCATAATATATATCAAAGGGAAACAATGAATTCAGACAAAACTCAACAAAACCTTCACTTTCTACACACACAACCACAGATTTTGACTCGTCAAAGTTACGTCTTTGCAATAATTATTTTCTATCTTCTAATTGTTATCTGTTAGTTGAACTTGGATGATCAAACTTGGGTATCATGATCTAGTTTATTTTTCCATTCTGTGTTCAATTCTGTACTTGCCATATGGTCTCATGATCACATTTTCTTATCTCATCACACCCAAACCCAAACAATAATTCAGACTACATCATTGTACAATCAACCTTAGTCAACTTACAGCTTTTCAAGAGATCATTGGGGTTTTTTGCTGTCCTCCAAGATTTCAAAAGTCCAAAACTCTGCCTAAAACTCATTCTGGACCAAAAACATTTGCTTTCTACCCTTTCTGCACAATCCAAACCACTGGACCATGTGATCACAATGGTGACTTGATGAAGATGATCAAGCTTTCTGTATCAGCATCAATCAATGTTTGATCTCAGATATAAGGACCCACCGTATATGTGTTTGATTTCTTTCCCATCTCCTTTGTGTTCTATTGACTAGGTTTGAGTTTGAGATCTTGAATCAGACTTGAATTCCTTGTAGCCATAGCTCTCTGGAATTCCTGTGGTTCAAGATGGCTTAAGAATCCTGAACTTTCAAAACCATATACTATCAAATCTTTCTGGGAGTCTTTGAAGTTTTGAGTGCGATAGGTCAAGTCTCTGCTTTCATCTACCAGAATGCTTATTTTCCATGGTCCGATACATGATTTTTCTGTCAGCAGGTTTCATTGGGAGACCCAACTAAACTCATGCAAAAATATCTACCATCACTCAATAGACTCCCTTATATGATATCTTTTGTCCCCTTTGGTTGCTTCATTGATCAATCTATGTCTATGTTGTTACTGGAATGTTTCAGGATAGTTTATTTTCACAGATTTGCACAAGTCATTTATACTGTTCCAAAGACTGACAGTTTAACTTTTGGAAATGAAATATCTAGTAGCATCAATTGAATGAGAGATGATAGTCACATACTTGCAACACTGAAAAACGTTTTGTTGAAATATAGAATACTGTATATCTTTTGGCTCAAAAACAGAGCCATAGATTAAAAAAAGCACAAAATGAGCATCTGTCAATGAGACAAAATGATCCTTGATGGACGCTGATATTGAAACCATTAGGGGTTAGGGGTTACACTTAGGGCAAGAATATCATCACCCCATGCCAAGGGTATGTAAAATTACCTCTGCTCAAAGTCAGCATCATCCTGCCTAAACCTCAATCCCAGCATGACTAGACCTCACAAGCAGAATGACCTCAATACCCCGTACGTCCAAGCCCTTTCCTTTTCTATTGCTTTCTGCCAGCAGAATCAATCCAAAAGCCCCCCTTTGCATTTCTCTGATATATTACCAGTTACCTTAAACATGTGATTCACTTGGAATAGTGTTATGGTACTATAAAGGGATCTCTGTTATGCCATGCAATACATTCTACTTCAGGGTTATCCAAACAATTGTCACTAGCAAAGCTTTCCTGCTTGAGTGATCTTTGGACCAGAATATGCTCCAGTATTCCATGTGGATTGATCTCAGATGGAACATTTACATGAGTGCAGTGCCCGCCGCCCAATTTGGCTAGTGTAATTTATTGTAAGGAAAGTCAAAAATAAAATAGTTTGTCCAGTTCACAGCTAAGAAGGAAATAATAGATCAAAAATCAAGTCACACTCTAAACGCTATGGAGATTCATGTACTGCTGAAGTAATCTCATCTGATTTATGGGTGTTCATAGGTGTTGTGAACCTTGCAAGCAAGATCTGACCTTCCGGGTTAGCTGCATTTGTCCTCCTCAGATTGTCTGAAATCAAGAACAGGGTGCTGCGTATTTGAAGGTCGCCTCAGTTTTGTCTCATCTGAACACAAAACAAACACATGATGTGCTTACAGATTTCCCAAGGTTGCAATGGTACCACTTATACCCTGCAAGGTTTGAAGAAAAAGTATGAGAGAAAGAAAAAAAAGGTGGCTCTTAAAGAACAAGGGAAGACTTACAATGCGAACGAGAAGCCAATAATTTGGATTGAAGATAAATTTGCCATTTTGAATTAGACAATCCTTAAATGATAAGTTGTAGAAAGCAACGTAAATGCAATTCAGTAATTAAAGCTCTGTGAATTTTATCTAGGAACTTCATATTGAAGCTTAACACATACTGTACAGATGCCCAAAATAAAAAGCAGGTATGCGATGGCTAATTCTGTCACGGTGTTTGCAAAGACTCCTTCCAGTTGTAGTTTAGTGATATTATCCAGTTCCCTTCGAGTCTTGAACCTTTCGAATAATGAATATACAAATGGAGTATAAATCTGATAGGAGTTGAGGACATGATCTCAGATTGAGAGCTTGTTTCGATGAATGAGTTGGACTCACCAAAATAGTCAATGCATTGAAGAGTGTATAAGAAGCGTTAACGACCACCGTATGATCTACCACACGATCCTGATCAACGAAATGAAGTTATAATTCTAGATGAACTCATTTTACCGATTCCAAAGAAAAACTGACAACATGATGCAAGGCTTGTGTGAGTCCAATGGCTTGAGCAGCCATGCGAGTCACACTACAGGTTCCTGGGGAGCAGGTAGGGGCCAACCGCCGTAGATGTTCAACGATGGGCGTCACTAATTCTCTGACACGATTATATTCCAGCATAAGTTGAAGGTTTGTGGTGATGAGTGCGACTGAAATTCGGAGAGGATTTCAGGAAGTGCATATTCTGTAAGGTAACTTGAAACAAATAAGCTGACCAGATGGCGTCAAGATGATAATCACCAGGAACGTATTCAATGCCCATATTGCAGTGGTAGGGAGCACTCTTCCCTGTGGAGTCTTACTGTGCGAGGCAGCTGCCTGTTTGACAAAGGCAAAATGACATATGGAAAGCCATAGGATTACTGAGATGTGGTATGTTAATTCACGAGGAACTATCTTTTAATGTATGATCAAGAAATGGCATCAAGTCAAATCGCTTACCGCTACAGAATTTTCAAAGAGGTCAGCACGTTAAATACAAATAGCGCAATAAGATGAAGGCTCACCCGGCGCATGTAATTGACAAGGTGAACCTAACACCGAGCATGAAATTTGGCCATCCCTGGTCTAAATGACCCGATCGTACGAGTTCATCACAAATCGATTCGGTCACCGCAACTATCAAACAACAGGAACTATCAGCCATGTTACAGTGGACAGGCCTCAGATGAGCTGAGCTTACCTATACTATATAAAAAGTAGCATAATCCGCAGTGATTTGCACGATCAAGCTGTATCAGTCCCACTGAAGAAGTTGATAAGCTTGATGCCAAGTTGATGCAATAAATAGATCACAAGTTGGAACCCACTCACTGGTATTCACGCCAATATGATATACTTTCTTTGTTTTTGAGCGCATGTAAAGGATGTAAGATGATTGAAAAAACATTCTGAATGCCGAGATCATCCGATATCGAAAATATTGCGAGCTTGGTTTCAACTTAAGTTTTCTCCTACTTATGTTGGTCAGGAACAAGAGATTCTCACACTACCACCTCCACTACGAGAAAGTATTCAACATAACGCGACCAAGACGGTAGACGACATGGCTGTGGATACCAAAGGAGAGAAAAGTCATAAGAGAAGTCGTTAGGTTGGACCGTGGATGTCCAAGGAGGCATCACATTGGTGTATCAAGACGCACTAGAAGGAAGGTCGCGACATAATCAGCTGTCGCCTGATAAGGGTTTTGGTTGGGCTTCAGGTGAAGAACGAATTGGACGACTCGGTTTGAGATGATTTGAGACATGGCAAGGGGAAGTTTATTGATGTTGAACAAAAGAATGTATGGACTCACCGCTACCAAGCTCTATAGAGCAACTTCGTGGCCTGGTGGGGTTGATAAATATGGACTCTGGAGTCAGTTTGATGCGCGTGAGAAAACAAATCCCTTTCGAAGAAATACGAACTGCTCAAAAACCTACACTCAACATGGATATTCATCGCATATAGTATTTTAGACAGAGGCTCAGCCTCAGAGCAGCTCCAATGCGCACGAGTCCGAATCCGAAATACAGTTGTTAATTTACCTCGGCCGAATAATTAACACCGCCATGCAGCGCGAAATTGAGCACAAACTCCAATCCTTGATTCGGTTGTAATTTGAGGTTGAGCTCATGTCACACGACACCCAGATGGTCCAAAATGTGAGCATTTACCTACGTACTCGGTCAATCGCACAAACATCGTGGAGATAAGCGACCAATGATCAGTAAGCAATCTACCATGTTGTAAATGAGGCAAGGTCTGTGTATCGATGAGATGAAATTCATCGATACATTTGCGTGCCGCAAGGTGAGGATAAATAAGGATAAATACCCTTTATATCCTCCTTCAAATTCCGTTCACCAACGGCCCTTTCATCCTGCCTTCCTTTAGCCATATACACAACTGTGTCAACCTTACATCCTTTTAACTTTACATCGTTTGTCCATATACACAACTTTCTATTCTTCCTTGTACAATCGCACTTTTTACGCACTTCTTATGTCCTTGTCCCCCTACCATCTCACATTGAGGTGGGAAACTCCTTCCAAGCAGAAATCTGTTGTATATCAATCTTCATCAAATTCTTTCGGTCTCAAGCATATTCAATCCAAACAAAATCCACCATCATGTGACATGTGTGTATAATCTCTAATCTGATTCAAGTTCAAATCAAAGCCATGTCCAAAAAAGTTCAAGAAAAAGCGTATTACAAAAATCAATTTGATCTAATATCAAAACCCTTGTGCTTCTTATTTCTTTTTCTACATACTTTCATACGTATCTTTTTTAGTATTTTATGTCTTTAAAGTTTAATGCTTTTTTTAAATTCCAGCTTTGGCCCCAAATGCTCTAATAACACCTAATCCACTGATCTCACAAAGCTTCTTAGCTGCTCCATCTACACCTGATAAAGCACACATTGTCTCTAATCTAGATGGCTCTTGTAAAGCAGCCTATACAAAGTTAAAGAAAAAAAGAGAATCATGAGCAAGATATCAAACTAAGGATTTCAAAATCAAAGAAAATTCAATCTTACCTCTTCAGCTGAAGGAGGTAAAGGAGGTAATCCTTGTTGAGCTCGAACCTCATTATCAGCTTTCCTCTTCGAAATCACACCTTCAAGTTTAGCTCGATCTCTCGCCAATTGACGTGACTGAAAACTAAGCGTACTAAGTGCCGTATTATGCACCTCGATACTGTTCATCACCGTCAAGAGTGTGTCTAACATCGACGTAGGTGAATCAGAATGTTGTGAAGAAGGTAAACTCAAGGGAGAGAATGAAGGTAAATGATTCGATAATTGTTCGGATCGATTGGAATCGGTTTGGGATCCCCATTGGTTTGAACTGACGGTCGAGCTGTGAATCGATTCGGGTGTGGGGGCGATCAAGGTGGCTAGGAAAGCAGTTAAGAGGGCTGAGGATTGAATCGTTAGAGGGATTTCTTGAAGGATATTAGAGACTGTAAGTTTATGATCCGCAAGGCTAAAAGTGTGTGAGAGAGAAGTCAAAACAAGATCAACATTTGAATCCGATCCGATCTGACTGAGAATCGAGTTGTTTAGCTTACTTTTGTGAATCGAATTTTCCATTCTGATAAGCTTGGACAAAGTTTTGAGAAAGACGAAAAGCCTTCAAGTTGACCGTTCCTTGAGTAGAACTAGCTAAATCATAAACGATAGCTAAACCTTTACCAGCCAAGACCTTTGATGTAGCAGAAGATTTCGTAGTAGATGGGCTGGTAGAAGCACCGATTTGAATTGAAATTAAACTTTCAATAAACCCTGGGGTAGCCAAATGTTGAGAATTGATGGTAGAACAATAAAATCCAACCACGTTTGCATCTGCACCTAGAGCCGATAAACGTGGTAAGATTGAAGAAGCATATCTCGAAGCTATTTTCCAATCAAAAGAAAACATCGATCAATTGGAATGCGTTAGAGAACGCGAATGCTGCTTTTTGGGTCACCTACCCATTTTGGTACTTTTGATTTCATCTCCATCGATCGAAGCACCCATAAGACAACCAGAAGGTAATGGAAACGCATCACTGATGTTCAAGATACCAGAAGTATCTAATCCTAAGAGTTGACCCGAAGCGATTTGATTTGAACCTGATGAGATCGATTCTCTTGCATGTTTAATAATCTTCATCACAGCCTGATTGATTTCAAAACCAACCCCAAATCAATCATCGATTTAATTCAATCCTTTGTGGGCGGGACAAGGTAGAAAAAAGGAGACTTACAAGACTATCTAACTTAACATTCTCCACTGGAACTTCGTGTTCGAGTTCGATCAATTGAGAATTTAATCCCATTAATTTAGTCGCAGGAGTAGGAGAAGGAGAAGGAGCATTATTCCGACTGTTACTCGCTATCATGATAGCGGCTGCTGCTGTCATTGGTTTTGATGTCATTTTGATTTGTTTTGATTTGATTTTCGGATTGAAAGACAAAGTTGAATGAGTGGTTGATTTTGATTGGATTCCGGATTCTGATCGACTGGTGAGTTGAA
>MWRL01018886.1:0-10010 GCA_002157085.1 Melampsora occidentalis | reverse complement strand
TTCAATTCAACCTCAACTTCATCCTGCCAGTCTTGAGAGTTGGATGTGTTGAATCTTGATCATCAAAGCAAAGCTGTGAACCGTCATGAGCTTCAGAGTCAGACATTGTAAAGAACAAATGAACTTGATTTGACTGATGATCCTGTTCTGGCTTTCTTGAGTTTCGTTACCCAGTTGATATTAGATAAGTTTGTTTGCTTTCATCAAATGACTTCAAATCTTTCTCTTTTTGTTCTTGATCACATCACAAAGTAATTTGATTCGAACCCAAACTTTTGAACAAGAACTGTATTGAACAACTCTTTGCTGACCAATAACGATCTGGATGGCATATATCGCTCATTACCAACCTTGTGAGCGAATCATAAATTAATCAACTCAGTCTCTCTTACTCTGAGTGTTGATGTTGGCGCTGAGACTGAGAGTCACCGGACTGTTGATCCAGAAAAAAACAAAAAAAGTGTTTCTTTACCTACTTAAACGCTAGAATTCCATGACGTCATGAAATATATATGCAAATGGTAAAGACTCCATACGCCCCATTAATTAATGCCATAACACGATCTCTAAAACTTTTCAAGACTCTCTTTCTTTGGATTGGATACCAACACTTCTCATTTTCCATCTCTCTCTTAACCCACATTTAACATCAACATTATGAATCATGATCCAGAACTCCCTCAATCTATCCTCACGAAACCTAAACCATCCTCTCGTCCAATAATCCTCTTAATTCATTGTATAGCCGAATCAGTAGGTGTCTTCTTATACGTTCTTCCAGGTGAAGCAGCTACTGCAGGTAAGCCAAATCTTGACCAGATCTCATAATCCTCCTCATCAATGAACTTTCTTTCATGATGTCACTTGTACATACATACAAAGCTTTTATCCTTTCCTCTGCTACTGATAGGAATGGGTTTGGAAGTCTTTTAAATGTGCGGAATCTCTTTTTTCACATCTTTTACCTATCTTAAATAACTATCTACATTTGTTTGATTTGATCATCCGGTGAATCTCGCTCATGCCTTTTGATCTTCTCACCTTTCAGATCGCGCTCGCATACACGTAAGACATCTGTACTTGATCAACAAAGCTTTCCAAACCATCATCTCTCTTACCATCTTGTCTACTTACCCGATTCCAACTCTCGAAAAGTTGTGGAATCATTATCGCCATCACCCTTACCGGCCACGTCTCCGGCGCCCATCTAAGCCCCGGCGTGACCCTAACCTTTGCAGTCAGTTCAGTTCCCACCTCCGCTTCGTTTCCCCAAATCCAAACCAAACAGAAAAAAACCTAACCAAAAGATTCCATACGTTTTGTTATATGTACAAAGCTATTTAGAGGCTTTCCAAAGATCCGTATACTACCTTACATAATTTTCCAACTCTTAGGTTCAATAATCTCTACCCTAATAGTATATGGAATCTATGGCCAATCACTGAATACATTAGAAAACGGATTAAAGTTAAGTGGAAAAGAAGCTTTGGTGTTTTCTTCTACCGGACCTGCAGGTGTAGGTGGTTTCTTTCCTCAACCTAATCAAAATCTCGCTCGGTAAGCTCTCTACCATTCCTTCTTGTTAAGCAGAGGAAAGCGCATTTCATCATCATCATCATCATCATCATCATCATGTGCTTGGGGTTTTAGGGTTTTCTTTGGAGAGTTTGTGGCTTCTGCTGTGCTTGGTTTGTTGATCTTTGGAGCCATTGATTTAAGGAATCCATTAACAAGTAGAGCAAGTATTCCATTTATCATGTAAGTCTTTTGGATCTTTTTGTTTTTTCCAATTTGATCAAAGAATCAGAGAAAGAAAACCAGAAGTTCAGATGAAGTGAAGATTTTTGGGAAAAACAGTGGGATAGGTTATTTTATTGCTATTATTGGATTCGGTCCTAATACTGTTGTCCTTAACACAGCTCGTGGTTTAGGAGGGTAAGTCAAATCTAAATCTTCCAATGAAGTTTTTGAAAGATGATTTGGAAACACATTTTCCCATAGACAAATCGCAACTAGTATGATTTACGGTGGTCAAGTCTTTTCAAATCATCGTTATGTAGCCCTCGCCACACTCACCAATCTCCCAGCCACAATGGTTTGCAGAAAAAGTTTTCAACTCTCTTTCAAGCTCTTTGAAGATTTTGAATGCTTTGCTCACAAGGCTTGTTGGATTTGATTTTGGATCTTGCTTTAGTTGGGTGGTTTGGTTTATAAACTTATTTCTTGGCATTATGAAGATGGTATCAATGCCAATCCGACTGCCAATCCATTGAAAGAACCTCCAGATTGATCTTTTATTCTTACTCTGGATTCCAGTCTGAGTCCACTTGTAAGTCAAGCTTTTGGACTCAAATCCCTTTAGATCTTCAGTTGGATGCCAGACCTATTCTTTCTCTATACTTCACAATCGTCTTGTTTCATCCTTTTATTAATCAAAGGTATGTGATTTTTATTCGCAGTAGGTTTTATGTGGTATGTTAATCCTTCATGAAGAGATAATGTGGAAAATTTTATTGACGTTTTCTGACAAAAACATTATGTGCTAAGATTGGTTGAAAAGTATGACAAAAAAAGTATACCAAGTGCCTACATATGAGAAGCAAGTTTCATGACAGTCTTGCCCCATACCTCTCAATTGTACTGAAAATCTCCACATAAGCACAATTCTGAATCTTACCCACAATTATCATACAATTGAAAATTCCTTGATCAAAATCACATTGATCAGATCAAATCACCCACCAAGTAAGTAAATAAAACCTCCAAAACTGACGTGTTTTATGTAAATTCTTCATTCATTCTTCTCAAAAACCAAAAACATAAAACCAAAAAGAAAAATGCTCAATGGTTACAAGTGAACAAAAAAAAGCTTTACAAAAATCAAAGAAAAAAAAAGTAAAAATAAATAAATAAAGTTTTATTTTCAAAAAACAAACCAATTGAATACCTTTTGATCTTCTTTTCAACAAAATGAGTGATCAAAAAACTTTGTATGATTTCATTGTTTTTCTTTTGGTAAGTAGCATCAAAGTATATATATTTGAAATTTGATTCGGAATTCAATCTATCCTAATTCGTGAGTAAATCCTTTGTAAAAAGAAAAAAGTAGCAATATATCCAATCGATCCCGTCACCTATCGAAAAAAAAACCAACACTCCATCAGAATCTCAACATCATCAAAAAACAAAAAAGATGGATTTCCCAAAACAAGACAAAAAAACAACATACCAAAAAATCCAAAAGAGCAATCAGCATCAAGTATCCCACATAAAGTGCAATCGAAGCAAACCCATCCAACGAAAGTCTCGTAGCATAAACCAATCCATATCCAATCAACCAAAACGCACTTGCGCCTCCCGTCACAAATGCTCTTTCTTGCCATCTATATTCTTCTTGACACAAATGAAAATAACACATCAAGATCGTCACGGTGGCTGTAGTCAGAGCCACCACTCTTTTGATTATAACCAACCAACCGGAAAAAAGGTTTCATCAGATTGATTGGATGGATGGTGATGTATTGAACAAAAGCATTGAGCCTACCCGAATGTAAGAAATAAGAATCCAGCAGCATAATAAACCTTACTGCCAAACAAAGAAGACAACAAAAAATAACCTAATCCGAGAAACCCCCGATCACACCCTCAGTTTCTCAACCCCCTTCAAGAGGAAGACCCCAGAAAGAACTCGATCGACTCACATTCGATAAACCCAGCACCGAATGGTAAGATGCCTGCCATCAAGGCTGAAGGCCAGAATTGCATATACCAAATCGTAGGAGGGATTTGTCGTGGGATCTGATTGACTCTTACGGGGATCTTGAGCGGTCCTTTTCGAGAGCCCATGATCGAACCTAGAACGTTGAGCGGAAGAGAGATGAGGAACCAGAGCACGATGACGGCTAGCATGGTGCCTGGTTTGGGTTTGAATCAGACGTCGTCGTCGTCAGATGATGTCAGTTCTTGGGAAGAGATTAGGTTTGTGGGTCAGAGGTGGATGTGGTGAGGCGTACCGAATGGAACTGCTCCAGCAGCTCCAGAGACGACCAGAAAGAAATTCAAGAAATTGAGGACCGCAAAGAGGATTCTGTGTGATGCGAGGATCAGATGTCAAAACAATCCTCGTCTCTTAACCCAACGAAAAAACACAAAACTCAAGCTTACGTTGGAAACAAACAAGCTGTGACTACGATATTCTGTTTGAACGAAAATCCTCCCAAGGTTTGATACAGCCTCGTGCTCACGTATCCAGCGACATAACTGAACAAAGTCCAGGTGATGATCATCACAGTTGATAGACTACCGCGATTAGCAGGCGAGAGGAAGCCTAGCAGAGCAAATGCTACATACAGCCAGAATGGTGGGGTGAGTGTGATGACATGAGCGAGGGAGGATGATCAAGGCTGACCCAGAGTGACAGCCGCCATGGCGACCAATTGGGCACCGCTACCTACAGCGACTGAGAGTAACATGGGTCGTTCGGGTGATCTGAAGACTTCACCGTGGACTAACTTCCAGCCAAAGTCTTCTTGAACATCATCGATTTGATCAATCGCATTGTATCTTCCGATGTCCCGATTCACTGTTCGGATCAGAATCATCCCCACCATCACGCACAAGAAGAGGGCAATGACGATGGAACTGATCATTGGGGAGAGAAGAGTAGTCGATTCAGTACGTATTTATAGGTGAGGATGCGTTCGGAGGTGATACAAACTTGACTAATGAAAACCAATGGATCTGTGGATCAAAGATATATAGGTAATTATCCCATCGAGTCGCCCAAGGAGTCTTGGATTCCTGTTGTGTGTGGATGGAAAACCAAAAAGGTTCAACATTCAGAATTGATGAATGAACAAACAAGACTTCAAAAGATGAAACTTAACCGTCCAAATCACACTGTATGTGTAGCTGATCGGATTATCAACATCTTCTTTCAAACTCAAAGTTTCCTCAGACTCGCAGGTTTGTTCTCCGGCCGGATTCCTTCCAACTGAGGTGGGCCAAACCAAGACGCCTACCACCCGATACTGTCCATCTCGCATATGGTATCTGTGGGGGGGGTATTGAGAGAAAAGTAAAGAACGGCTAAGAATTCATCGCGTGAGAGCAGCGAATGATGATGATCCAAAAACTGACTCTAGAAAGATATTGTAATGATTATGAAGTGTAGGAGGTGGTCCTTCTTTTCCTAAGCCGAATCCAATCGAATAAAACGTCTTGCCTGTCCGATCATCTCGTTTCATTTCAGCAGCTGGAAGACCTGTCAAGAATTATCCCCAAAAGGTGAATTCTTCAGTCAAGGAAAATTCACTAGATCTAGTAAGGATCAGAGGGATTTCGGGAGTTCGATGTACCATCAACTAGCCAATTAAGCGCATAATGTTCGGTGATCGCTGTGTTCATAAACTTTGTATCTCGGCCTCCCGGAAGCACCGTATCACACAATTTCTTACACGTTTCATTTTTCCTCATCCGAATCTAATCCAAGAGATCCAATAAAAAAGAAAGATCAATTCGATAGCCAGTCCAAGAGATGAATTCACCGAGATGATAGAAAGAAGACAAACTTCAAAAGGCGAATCATAAAGCCGATCACCAAACAAAATACTTCCGAATGATTCACGTTGACTGATGGGTTCCCCGTCCAGAGGTTTACAAAAATGGAATTGAGGATGATAAAAATCGTAGGATAAAACACTCTTGAGTTTCGAATGAGTGGATAATTGAGGGGTGAGTGCATTGACCATCAACGGGACTTGGTCGCCTTCTGCATAATCTTTAGGTGCACTGCCGGGTAGGTAAAATCCTTGGATTAGTCTTGTGGTTGGAACTGTGAGAAAGATTAGGATTCGGTGTAGGCTTTTCATCATGTTTCATTGGGTCACGGTGGGTGTCGGGAGGGCTTGTGATGGGAGTTGAGGGTTGGTTTGGGTGCTTGATGGGTTGAACTTTAGGTGGTTGGGTTTATTGATGGGTTCTTTTGTGACTTGTTTTCTGATCCTCGATCGATTCAAGTTTTCTTGTATTACATGATACATCATCTTCACCCGCATCTTCGGATAACTCAAGCTCGATCTCCGGAATATCCGACGAGGTGTCGGTACTATATACTCAACACGTCAAATCAGGCTTGACTCTGAGTATGTAGCACTGGGTGCACCACTCCCTGTCCTTCACAATTGGTGTTACACTGGGTGGTGTTTAAGTTTTGTAGTGCAAAGAACTTGTTTAGTATGATGAAAGTTTGTACTACAAAAACTAAAGGCAATTGCAAAGTAAAGCACGATGAGCTTGGGAAGAAGATTTACAACATGTGTGAAGCAAGCATAGAGACAAGTTTATATATTGTAATTCACAATCTTCACCACGTCGTACTACCCCCTTTGTGAACTGATCTGTGTGTAGAGTAGTCTTGAGCTGGTGTTAACAGACAAAATATCGCAAGTTTCCTTTGTCACGCACGTGGCACTCTACTTGCATGTAGTATGTAGATTATGATTTCAATTACAACAGGATAAAGATTTGAACAAGATGAAGACTTTTCTGATGAGTGAATTGATAAATGGATGGATGGAGTTATAGAAAGGGTGATGGCCGAGAAAAACGAAAACAAAAATGTTCAAGAAGAATGGAAAAAGAAACAAGAATGATGTTACAATGAATGCAAATCCAAATCCTTCCTCTCAAACAGCATCATCGCCTCTTAGTAGTACGTGGTCTTTTTTTTTGATTGAAAAGTTTAATGCAGTAGCATTTCTTGAAGGTTCAAGAATTTAATCACTGTCATTTTCATCGCGATATTCCAAGGACAATCCCCGGTCCCCGTATTCAACAACCTGCATAGCTTTAACTTTGATACCTCTACCATTAGGTAAAGTCATCCTAGCATACTTGCAATACCTATGACGATCTCTTTTTCTCTTGTCCTCCTTTTGCCACGCAGCATGGAGTGAGCCAAACTCGCGTGAAGCTTTTTTCTGTCTTATGATATTCTTCTCTTGGTCCTTGAACGGAGGATATTCCGCTTCTTTGTACGAGTTATTGTCCGTCACTACAAGGGTTTGGAGACTTGGCCAGATCATTTTACGGTGTTCGATTCCTCCCTTGATGTGAGGTAGTAGGTGTGCAGAGTAATCGAAATGGATGTGCAAGTGTTTCAATTTCGGAGCTTGGCAGATGTTATCAAGGATTGACTTTTCAGTTCTATCGTATCTGGGTTTCAACTCTGTTAGCACCTGAAGCTCTTCCAAAACCTCGAATTCCTTGAAGATTGTATCGGGCGGCGGAACAGTGTAAGTGTGTGGGTTGAGATGTTGCTCTTCACCAATAGAGATGCCTAAGATTGTTTTTCGGAAAGCGTGGGCGAAAGTGAAGACAGCGAATGAACGAAGCCAACTACACTCGGCCGCCTTTAAATATTCTAAAGGTGATTTCCAATCGAGTTCAGCCCAGGATGCACGAGGAGCCACAAGACCTTGGAAGTGTAATTGTTTGAGTTTGGTTAGCGTACTAAGTCTTTCTCCAATCAACTTGCTCGTCTCTTCTTCCTTCCCATCACGAAATGCAAGATCATTATATCTCTTTGTATCAGACCATAAGCGAGCGATCACTAGGATTTCAAGGTTAGGTAACTGTTCAACCACCTTTGAGATCTCATCCTCGAATCTTGAGGAGCTCACATCACGTGAGAAGTATTGAAAGGTGTTCAGGTTTTTGAAGGTAGAAACGGTTTGGAGTAGATCATGTGCATGGATCGCATAACCATGACGGGTTGGATGAAAAAGATCAAAGGGATCCCAGGTGGTACTATCCATTCCTACCCTCCAACGTAAATTGTAAATTGATTCAGGATCAACTGATTTCATGACTTCTTCAATGACCTTCAAACACTCTTGGGTTTTAATCTTTAGTGCTTCTTCCATCTCTTTTTCACTCTTGGGATCTTTACATGATCCTGGAAGTTCGATATCAAGATTTACGTCGAGATCAATTTCACGGGTATTCGCTTTGATGAGTTCACGATCAGAAAGGAGCTGATCAAGTGTATCCTGTTTGACATAATGAACAGGCCCGAACCAGCGCAAGTCGAGTTTCTGGGGAATACATGGCGATAGAAAGAGTTATGGACAATAAGTATTGTGATGTTCATCAAATGATTATGTGTGAGGGCTAGAAAACAGGCTCACCTGGTAGTGAGAAGAATCTTGATCAGAAGACATGATTAATTTCTATATATGATGATGCTTGACTGATCAATCGAATGGAATCCTTTGAGGAATGATCAATAGATAGTCGGATTTTAAACAGCCAAGAACTTTTTCCTATCTTGCTGATGCTAATGATTTGGTAAGGAAAATCGAATATTCAGATGTTGAAGTATATTGTGATAAGATTTCTTGAGGAAAAGTTATAGAAATCTTTGTGGGTGATGTGGAAAACTTGTCAGATTTATTTTGGTGGCACTGGTGACGAGATGAGGATGGTGAGGGAAAAAAATACAAACCCAAACGAACGATATTTATGATAGAAAAGAACAATCACACATCTCCTCAGATTTATTCTGATACTCGACTTTTCGGCGAGGTGAAGCCTATCGAATGAATCCCAAATCCGGGCGTGTAAAGCAAGTTTAATCCAAGGTGATTCATGAATCCGGTGTTCTTTTGATTCGAATTTCTTTCTATTTGCGAAGAACCAAAGTCTTCCTTTGTGCCTCGACTCGTCCTCAATCATCTCACATACACAGTCTTGAGAAAGGATAGAAATGCTCAACTTTCTACTCATCGTCCTCCTATCTTCATGGAGTTCGGATATGGATGTAAAGATTTTTAAACCCACTTTCCTTCAATCAGAATTTCCTATGACAATGGCAATGAAGATTACCATATATGGTAACCCTTGGATTGTTTTTCTCTTCCATTGCTTTAACTTCCTAATTGTACTCTTAACTCCTTCTCGCTGCATGTTTCAGGTTCGTGTGATAGAAATTTGAAAATCGTTCTCTTTGTCGTCTTTGGACACTCCTGGTAAGCCTATTGGGCTTATAGTGATGAAAAGTTCGGATATAGGCTTGGATGCAGAGGTTCACATGAACATGAACATATTGATTGAGGTTACATGAACATGTTCAGTCATGTTCGGTTTTGATCATATTCGTGTGGTGGCTATGTTTATTTGGATCAAATCCTGATGAATTTTTAACCAGTACTGTGCTGATACATAGCTTCCTATCTTTCCTTCATACAAATTTAATGGTCTCTGAAAACATCTTGACCCAGAATTAGTTTTTTGTTGGAGGATATAAGATACTACAATTAATCTTTCCAACAACTATATCACATCATAGTTGATGAATAGAACCAAACTGTCAAAAAATCATGTAAATACTGGTCCCAGAACACGGCCAGCAGGACTTAGGAGAAGGCTATGATACCTCTCGCGGGTGGAAGTCAGAGCATCTTAACAACAAGCTCCGGACCTATTTTCACCCACTCGTCTTTCACTTGTGCTAGCCCTCTGCGTATACACGCGCCTGACGGAGCTATGAATTGACTTTCTTTCCTTAGGCTTAGCCTTAGCTCAAGAAAGGCAATGAATTTTAGACCCTTAATCTCTTGAGTCTTGGCTTCCAGTGCTGCATGCACTTACATAATCAACTTGACTAAGCGAAGGTAACCAAGATTCGGATTGATCTTGGTGATGATGGGAAGTACCAGGTCCTCTTTGTACTCATTGACAAAGGAGGTATCTGAAGGGATACACCAGGAGTGGCAGCATCACTCAAATGTCTACTCAATTTTGAATCCGGGTCATACTTTTGCTACCACAGATATTGGATTTATGTATGTTGAATCTGACATCCTTTCTATGGGCTTCAGACATGTCTAATAAATCTGACAAAGCACTGGGACTTGATCAAGTTATCAAATTCATGATCTACTTTTGGCTGTAGTGGTATACAAGCCCACATACGTCTGGATCCCAAATACTGTGGAAATCTGACATTT
>MWRL01018844.1:0-10497 GCA_002157085.1 Melampsora occidentalis | reverse complement strand
ATTGATGCAGCATTTTTTAGAATTAATGCAGCATTTTTTTACATTAAAACAGCATTTTGAATCATCTTTGACATTAATTTCAATAATTTTGCATAGTGGAAAAATGCTACATGTGCCCTGTGAAACAAGGCTCACACGCGTGGCCACATGTGAGAAAACAGGTTGCCGTTGGATGGTTGTTTTTGACCAGACCCGCTAAACGTCAAATACACCTTACGTATCATTACGTTTGCAAGCCCTTGTTGGAGATGCTCTTAACAGCAGCATAGTTTCATCTACTCTCCCAGGTGGCGATTCTTCCCTTCTCCGGCTCAGCCTACGCTAGACTGCGTAGGAGTTCTACAACGTGCAGGCCTGTTGACCAGTGTGGCTTTGCCTAGCGTAACCTCAAGAGGTTAGCCACATGGGACAGGACCACCTGTCATGAACAAGATGACACATCCCTCAGAACCATCTCAAATCAGTTTAGTTTGAGATGTTTCTGAAAGGTTTTGGTAGCAGTTACTTTTTGGTTCACTTTACCCCCTGGTGTACAGTTCCTCCAGTCACCTCTCAACCACAGGCCGGCCCTGGGCCCCAAATTCTTGGGGGTCCAGTAGTACCCTGGAGTCATGTTTTGCCCAAGCTTTTGAGTTTTGAGCTTTGATATTAAGTGCTTAAGTACTTAATATCAGATATTTGAGTACTTAATGTACTTAGTATTAGGTACTGAAGTACTTGATGTACTTAATATCAGGTACTCAACATCAGGTACTGGAGTACCCGGACCCAAATCTGAGGTTTGAAAAAAAACAAAAAACAATTGGCCCGCCAATTGTCTCACCAAGTCATTTGTGATGTAAACTGCCCTTCCTTAGACCAGAAATGACTTATCAAAGCATCCACAGCGGCCTTTTCAAAATTTTGAAGAGTTGGACTTTTGGATAGTTGGCTGCAAGGGTCAATTTGGACTTTAAGTTGTCTTGTTCACAGGGGACTGTTCATTTTTGTGCTTTCTTTTTTTACAAACATACTTTAACCTTGCTTGAAGCAATTTGCACAGCCACATCATCACTCCCAGAACATACGTTTTATTCAGTGTGATTGATATGTTTCAAGACGGCCTTTATCAAGTGCAATTGATTCTGCATTGCCAATATCTGGATGTACGTTAACAATCCAACACCGCAAGCACTACACAACACAAAATGGATTTCAACCCTTTTCCATTGTGCTGAGCAGTGAGAGCAACATAGCGCTCCGCAACCACTCCGCAATGGATGTTCTTTTTTGAACTCACTGTTGCGGAGCAGCATGCAAATATTGCGGTAAAAGTGCAATATTGCAGTGGTACTGAGAATTGGGTCTTTCCAGGCGCGGTTGCGGAGAGCTGGTGCCGCAATATATAGCAGTGCCATTGCGGTGCCCAAAACCACTACGCAACCACACCACAATGGCAATATGATGTACAGCGCTTGCGGTATTGAACAATCAAGGTGTTCAATTTTACATATGTATTTCACAAACTTGTGTTTGATGAGGTCTAACAATGTGAAAGCTATGGAAGGGGGATTGAAGTGATGTGGCAAGGAATCTACACAAAGTTGTCCACATGCAGCGCTGGCACGTGATTTTTTGACCCTTCAAATTTTTGGATACAACCTTCAAATTTGAAGGTCAGGGTCCAAAATCTGAAGGGTCAAAAAACAAAAACTCCAAATTTGAAAACTCCGGTGTGGCAAAATTTAACAATTTCACCTTCAGATTTAACGTTTGAATAGTCCGCTGTGGATGCTCTTACACATCCTTCATTACGAGGTGTATTGTATGTGATGTTTTGTAAATAGATTTTGGTTCTGAAGGGAGGTTGTGGTCAAGAGGTGACTGGAGCAACTGTATGCGTACATCAAAGAATCACAGACCAAATCTAAGAGCACAAAACATGTACACGCCTATGTACAGCCTCATCCTATCACTATGATTTTCTTTTTTGTTCTATGTGGTGGTCTACATCTGCAGTCTACTTCCAATGTGAGTAATCAGGAGCAATCCAAAGCAGAGAAATTGCTTCAGTATGGGATATCTTGATCAGCACCTGGATGAGATCCCATTTTGAGGTGTATTTCCAATGGAGCGATTGCAGTAAACCTACACAAGAAGTATTCAGACTTAGAGCTTATGTGGTGTGATTGATGGTGTGGCAAGCACCTCAACAGCTTGCTACATTAAACTTAGCAAAAGTCCCACGCTCGCCTCGCAAGGCTGAAGCAAGCAAGGGACTTACAACAAACTCGTACGCTCCATAACCTGACTGATGGCGCTTTTGCAGGGAGCATTCTTGAAAGCCCTCTGCACGCTTCCCTACCGAAGATTTTGGTCTGGACCAAAGAGAAACGTTGTGCGCCAGGAAAAGGCGCACAATGTACACCATTTTTGTCCCGAGGAATCACATTCCCTCCTCCCTTGAACAAGATCCAAAGTTTCATTTTTCACCCACCTGTAACATGTAGCAACAGATGTGTAACTGCTGCAACTTCTAAGTACATTAGGCTTATGTGGTTTACTCCGAACATGCTTAGGTCCCTGAGTGGACCTAATGCTACTTAGCGTTTGGTCCACTGAGCACTCGTAGGGACCACTGACCAGGCTCGCTCATCATGTCAAGCAACAGCGCTGCAGCTCAGCCTTCTTAATCATAGAAAAGATTTGATGAAAGTGAGCATCAGACATCTTGGTTTGAGTGTCAGTGTGTGAGGCCAGTACTGAGCTTGATCAAGCTGATTGTTTGAAACGTGATGCAACATTTATGTTGATTATCACATTTTCTTATGGCTTTGATCCAACCTTTTGGTCCAAACCATTCAATCAAAAGCACTTTTATGCCTTTAGTCAAAAGCTTAAGCTTTTGCTGTTGATTGCTTATGAAGCTTTTGATTGGAAAATTTTGATCTCGTGCATTTACTTCAAAGGTATAAATACCTTGGTTGTGCACCTGATTTTTTGAATCTCTACAGCTTCTCATTGGTGTTTGTTAGGAGGCAGTGTGCCAAAACAATGAACCCAAAATGATTTGTCTCGTATCCTTACATTTTTGTTCAAAGGCAGTGTGCCAATAGTAACAAACTTGCTTTCTATCGGTGTTTGTTAGAAGGCAGTGTGCCAAAACAATGAACCCAAAAGATTTGTCTTGTATCCTTACGTTTTTGTTCAAAGGCAGTGTGCCAATAGTAACAAACTTGCTTTCTATCGGTGTTTGTTAGAAGGCAGTGTGCCAAAACAATGGCCCCGAAATGATTTATCATGTGTCATTACGTTCTTGTCCAAAGGCAGTGTGTCAATAGCAAGTCTTAGCAATTTGAATGAATGTAATTGCAAATAAAAACAGAGCGGATATTGCTTGTGAAATTTCAGACTGGAGAGTTCATGCAGATTTGGGATAGACACGCAGAAGTCAAATAAGGAAATCGGACAGAGCAAGTTGCCGTGTGATTTGCCTTCTCATATGTGCATACTACATCAAGCTTCAGGAAAAGAGAGGTCTGTACCAAGATAAACCCACAACTTTTGTACTCTGAAGTACTAGAAAGGTTGTGTTCATCATCCTTATCGCACAATCAGAATACAATTTTTATAACACCGCTTTCTATTTCCTTCTACACAGATCATAAACTTCAAAATGAATACAGTACCTGAAGAAGACTTTGCAATCACTCCGGCAAAGATTGCTCTTGCAGTGTCTGTGATAAATCTACTGAGGAGCCAGCGCTCTGGGTATACCGTAAAGCACCTTATGCTCACTGTCTTGGTTGGAGAAGACAAAGGAGGTCTTTTGAAACTCGCGCGCCGCTACTGGGGCTCACGTAGTTGGCCAAGTACTTTGTTGATATTGCATGCGATTCGAAAGCTATGCAACAATCAAGAAGAAAGGGTGTATTGGAAGGAATTCATCCTTGCAGAAGTGAGTTTGCTGGTCACTCTTTGTACCATTCATTGATGCTGATTGTTGTTTGTGTTCCTTTGATTCTAAACCAAGCGTATTGTAGCTGCAGAGGCTTCACGTTGTTGGCGAGAGCAACAGTACCCTAAATGAACACCTGTACAGGCCCTAAAACCGTCTTTCTTCAATTCAACAAAGGCTGGTGAACGTGCCAATGCCATTCGCGATGGAATGGACTTCATGTGGCGCCTGATCCGTCATTGCTTGTCACTCGGTAGGCCATATGCTTCTGTGGAAAACCTGAACTCAGCTGCTCCGGATTTTGGTGAATGTGCAGATGTTAGTCTGGATGAAGCTGATGAAGCGGAGTCCAAAAAAGACAGCGAGTCTTGGCAAGATATTGATTCAATCTGTCCTAGAGAAGACAAAGACAACTCATTGGACAGAGGGTTCTCATCAGGATTGGAGGAATCATCAGACGGAGATAATGTTTCAGACCGGGCAGCTTCTCTGGATTCGGATCACTCAATCTTGACATCAAGCTCAAAAGAAGAAAATCCTCTTGATGGTCAATTGAAAGGAAAAGTTACACTAGTTGAAGATGATGCTGCAATTGCAGCCCAATTAGACAGCGCTGAGTTAGAAGAAGAGGTTTGGGTGGATAAAATGTCAGGAGTGACATATGAAAAGAGGGGCTCAAAGCTTGAGCAGGTGAAGCGTCGGTTTGACTATGTGCGTTTAGGTCTCCCTCACTGAATGTTAATGATAATCACTAACATTTATCTAACAACTTGTACCATATCAGGTGGCAAAAACACTCTGTTTCATTATGGCATACGTAGGGAATTGTTTGGTAAACGGGTTTCAGCTTGAAAATGCGGTCACTATTTTCGCTTCTGGTGCAAGTGATAGACTCCATCAGTTTCTGCAGCGGATTGGCCTGGCTGCTTCTTGCCAATCTCCCTTGAGGGCCTTCAGACGTCTAGCCAAAGTTGGCCTTTCAATTCTCAAGGGACGAGCATCTCAGGATTACGTGATACGTCCGTTTCTTGTTTCAGGTAACTTTGATATTCAGGAACATGTCCATTACTCTTGATTAGAAGCTGATTCGCGCATGTACCATGGAACATATGGATACTTGCACTTCCTATCAGAAAGAGTATTATCAAATGAGAAAGTCAAACCTGAAGACTTGATTTTGAATACTTTTATTGAAGCCATGCGCAAAGCTGAAACTGCCGATGTAGATGTTTGTGAATTCTATCCCAACGAGGAGGCTCGCGAGCATTGGAGACATACCACTAAGGCCCAGCTGACTCAGACTTACTTGGATTATATTATCACAAAGAACCGGTCGATCACACCTGAGAAGAAGCCGGATTTGATACATAATCCACCTCCTTTAGAACCTGTACCGGTGGAAAAGGCAGATATTGCAATGTTACCTTTGATGGACATCTCTTGTGGCTCGGCCCAAGGCGTTGGTCAAGTTCTGGAACATGTGGGAAGTATTACAGGACGGCCACTCGAAGACTATCCAGACGATCTCCAGATTATTGAAGGAGACTTGGGTACCTGTATTAACCTGGAGAGTCACAGAGAAAAGCTTCAGCCAGCTGGAAGACAAGCGGAAAGCATGATCAATTACCTAACTGTCCCTGGCGCGGCGCACACCATGTGGAACATGGCTCAATGGCAGATACTAGGCGGTTGGGGTAATTCTGAGGACGAAGAAGACCTGTCGTATTCAAAATTGTGGGAGGCAATTGCAGGTAAAGCTGTTGCTCGACCTTCAATCAAGAAGGAATTTGGTGTGATTATGCGCATTGCTTCACATCTTTGGCACGATGACTTGGTGCTTGAAGTGAGTTATTAAAGTGATTTCATTCATTGAGAGTCTAGATTGTTGATTGAGTCACAACTGAGCAGAAGTATAATCAAGAATCAATCTCCCAAGCTAGATCTTCTTGATACCAAGACTGCAAAGTCAATAATTGACGAGACTCATAAGAAATTTTTCTCAGTCAAATCTCAAGAGGATGCTAAATCTTCTGGAGATATTCGTGGTTACAATCTCCGCTTGCAATTACAAGATCTTGCCACATATGTTGAGGCTGAACAGGCAACAAAGGCTGGTGACATTGGTCGTTTAATGAGGATGTGGAAGCAATGGGCAATCATGGCTCATGGCGCTCCAGGTCTATCACACTACGCTCAACATCTTCCACGCTTGATTTTACTCCTTGAACATTATTTACCGCCCGGCCTTTCACACATCATAAAACAATCAATGCTGATTTCTGCACGCAGAGCTGCTCAAAGGTTTGAACCCAAAGATCTTGATCTTGAGCACCAGATTTGGTGGTTGAAGTATTTCTTCAATCGCGCGGTAAGCCCTTTCAAGAGCACTGATTCTTCTGATTTCATAAGCGGTGAGCTGAGAAATAGGTGTGGTAATGGTATTTAGGGCTCAGGGACCAAAGTGCAAAGATTGGTGGTCCGGTACTTGCTCAATATCAAACTGGTATGAAACTCTCAAAACAATCTCTTTGTGCCAGTCATATTTCTGACCAAGGCATATGGGACTAGTTTCAGAAATTGATGGTTCAACTTAAAACCAAGTGCGGGTTGGCAGGTAAATATCAATCCAAAAAAGCATACATCACATACAGATCAATGCAAGCATTTGAGCGTTTGGCAGATAGAATCATCTCATCACAAAACCATACACCCCAGCCACCACCACTCCCCAATCTGATGATAGAAGGGTGGGCTAAATTACAAGGTATATTCAAAAACAAATACATTCACAGCAGCCGTTTGCGATTTTGGTGGGGAACTACACAAGCTACTCTTGTTCCTGACCCAGTACCTGAAAATCATGCTGGGGGTCAGAATGGCGGGGGCGAGAAAGGTTAGTGATATCTTTCATATAAGGATTATAGTAACTCATGGCTCACATTAATTCAGTGGGCAACTTAGATACCAACGGAAACCAAGGTTCAGTGGGCGACTTAGATACCAATGGAAACCAAGGTCAGTAACAGCAATTGTATGAGGAGATGAACTAATTACTCACATGGGTTTGTTGATGTGTAGCGGTTGTCTTTGAGCTCTGACCGAGTTGAAGCAATCCTGTTATCCATGTTTGTATTGTTGTTGGCATCCTGGACAAGGTGTTGATAATCTTGGTATGTCATTTGATTTTGAGTGGTATTCATGGGTGGTGTGAGTAGATTTTGATTGAACACCGGCACTGTGATTCGATCACGATTGAGGTTGGTGGGAGTGATATGATTCCGAGCAATATCAGTAGTCATGATTCGATTGTAACCCGAGTGAACTACTTGTGCATTTGAGGAAGATGTCATCAGTCTGGGTGGAGAGATCTCTGAGTATCTGAATCTGTTTTGATTGAAATTTGTGGACGCAATGATTTGATTTTGATTTAAATTGAGGGGTCTCATTTGGTTTTGAGCTAGATGTTCTGTTTGTGCATGTGACAAACACATCATCGGTCTGGTTGGTGTAGTCTCAGCGTATCTGATTTCATTTGGACTTGACTTTGTGGTCGCTTGGATGTGATCTTGATTGAAATTAGAAGGTGTTGTTTGATTTTGATTGAAATCAGACATTGCAAATCTGTTTTGATCTTGATTGAAATGAGTAAGTGTAATTGGATTTTGATTGAAATCTGACATTGCAAATTGGTTTTGATCTCCATTGAAATGAGTAGGTGTAATTGGATTTTGATTGAAACCAGACATTGTGAATCGGTTTTGAACTAAAGGTGCTACTTGATTGCCTAAGGAAGGAATCATAGATCTAGTTGGGGTGAACTCTGTATATCTGACTGCGTTATTAGTGAGATTATGAGGGGCTGGTAATAGTATGTTATTTTGACCAAACCAATCTAAAGTTGCTTCTGAGTAAGAAACCGCAGGGTAGGTTTAGTTGTGGTGAACTCAGAGATTCTGAGATTATTCTGAGTGTGATTCACAGGTGCTGCAACGAGTTTTTGATTGTTTATTGCTGAATGGAACAATCTTGACTGAAAATTCATAGGCCTTGTTGGTGTGACTTTGGTGTATCCGATGTTGTTTGGAGTGAAATTCGTGGTGTTGGGAACCACTGAATTAGAGAGGTTATGAAGTGGCGGCCTAGAATTGGAGTCTGCATGGAGATCTTTGGGTAACAAGTTTGGCACTCCCATGGTTTGAGACAGCAGGGTCTGAGAGGTGGTGAAGGACTTATGTGACTGATCAGCAGGGGTGCGTGTCAAAGTTTGGGACTTTTGAATTTTCTGATTGCAGTTGTTTTTTTTGGGTTCTGGATCAGAGGACGGTCTTGCTGGGTAGCCGTCAAACTCATCTACTTGAGATGTGCGTTTTAGTGTTGCCGGATGATGAGCTTTGGTTTTCTTTGTAGCAGGTTGGCCAGATGCCACCTCCCCTTTGTCGCCATTGAGCTGATCCGGTTTATCTTGTTTTGGTTTTGGTGGTTCCAGTTTCTTGGTCGCAAAAGCCACTCGTAATTTATATATTTGAGCAATATCGCTTTGGTGTAGTGTATAGATATCGGACTGTTCCCAATCTTTGACACATTTCAGCAGGCAATCAAACATGCCCTTTATAGTTTGGCTGCCCAAGATTCCGCAAAGTGAGACGCCTTGAGATATGATGTCGGCATTTTTGGCAATTGGCCAAGCGTGCTCTTCATTGTTAAATATCATTTGTTGTGGAATTTCGAATTCTCCATCGGTGTTTGCTTGTTGATATAATTCTTCAAAGACAATGTTCAAATTGGAGACCAAGATTTTCATAATGGGCATGCGTCAGACTGGATCACTTGGGGGGCAAGTCATGATGATCTTGAGATTTGGAATAGCATCAATTGGCGGACAGCACAGAGCGTGGTTGATGATCAAGGCATCAGAATTTATAATTAATTTGGTCATATTGTCCTTTTTTGCTTGTTGTTGTGCTTGCAAAACCTGTTCAGCCAATTCGGGCTCGCAATTCGAGCATAGGCAGGGGGCAAATCCCTTAGCAAGCTGATGTTCCTCCTCCTTAATATAATCTACATCATCAAAGGAAACTGGAGTGTGACCAACACTGATGGCTTTCAAATCAGTAGTCAGTTGGAAAAATGATCAAGAGTGGGGCACTTACTAGTTGTCCACTGCAAGAGCAACTCTGAGACGAACCGGAGTCACTGCTAGAGCATCCATTCTTTCATCATTGGTCATTTTTTGGGGGTCACCAAACTCTTTTGGGTCATTTTTACTACCTGCACCCCCTCTTTTTTCCTCAACCAAAAGTATTCCAACCCTAGGTCGACCGTCCCGGCCACAACGTCCAAACATCTGAGCAACCGTAGCAGGATCCATCTGCCCCATGACAATTACTCGTCTTACCAACTTCCAATTCTCTCCTAATCCCAACGCCATTGTACAACAGACAACTGGATACTTTGAGGCAACAAAATCCTCCGCCCTATCTGCTTTATCCCCAGTTCCTGTACCCGCATGGTATCCACGGGTGAAGGAGCTCTTTCCATTGGCTGAGTCGTTTGAACAGCCGTGAGCAACACTGAGCTGACACAAGGTTTTGCCAGTACTGTTCTGAGTGCCCGAGTAAATATGTGTTGGTGGAATATCTTGATTTGAAATACAATGAGCTGGAGGGTAAAATTGATTGAGATCTTTGGAAGTGTTCAATGGATGCTTTAAAGTAGCTTGGATCAAGCAAATTCCCGGTCGGAAAAGCTCAGCTATTCGGATTCAACAGGTGTGCCTGGTGAGGCAAAGGTTTTTCTGGATTGCTTCCCTTGCTTTAGGCCGGCAAGTAGCTGACATTAGCAAAATAGGTGCATGATCGGTTGCTGTAAATCTTCCAAATAAGTTGCCATAACTTGGTCAAAAAACACCAACATCTTGAAGTTTCCTGAAACTGCTTGACGTTCAAATCTCACTGCTAGCCACCAACCCCCAATAATAGATGAGGTGAGCTTCATCGACTACTTTCAAAACTAATCTCTTCTGGAAAATTGGGTTGAAATATAAGCAGGTGAACAAGGGACTGTTCAGAAAAATCTCTGGACTCTGACCCCAAAAGACAAGTCAGTCACAGTATGTGATGATCTGTAGCATTTGATCTACATACTCACTAAGTAAACAAACTGATAATCCCCTGCCAGAATCTCGTCGTGAACCTTCTTAGTGAAGCTTTTTTGTGTGAGGCTCACTGCGGTAAACCCCGCTGCAATTTTCTCGGCAACCTAGACAGATAAAATACTGTGAGTCCTTGGGTATGTGTAGAGATTCACATCCAACTATATCCACACCTGATTGTCACCAAGAGCATCGAGTGGATTCAGAATTAAGACCATTGCCTTAGAATCCTTAGGAAAGATATCAATATACATCACAGCTATTTTGCTCTTCCCAAACCCGGTACTTGCCAACAAAAAAGTGTTCCACTGCTCCATGAGAAGAAGCACACTTTCCACTTGGAGTGGCCATGGGTCAAATGGGTTACGTTTTTGAAAATTGTTTTCAATTATTGATGTTTTGTGAGCTA